>WBNQ01033967.1:7506-25101 GCA_013401375.1 Spizella passerina | reverse complement strand
AGAAGCAGTGAGGAATAAGCACAAAACATCCCAGGGATGCTGGGCTGGGATGGCCAGGTCTGGTCCACAGCAACGCCAGCAGCAGACCAGGGCTGCAGAAGGAGCTGGAGCTGCACTGCAGTGGCTGCAAAAGCTGGAAGAGGCAGGTTCTGCTGGACAAAGGGGATTACAGATCCAGCTTTCAGCTCTGGACTGTGCAAGGGTTTCAAGATGGATACTAAAAATTAATGTATGGAGAACTCAGGCTTTACTTGGTCTCCACCTGGTTTATTCCTTCAAGGTGTTGAAAACTCCTACAGGGAGATGGGCTGGAGCGTCTAATCTAGTTTAAAAAATATTCAAGTGTCTANCATATGATCATATATAGTACATATATATACATACCATATGTAGTATATATAGTATAAATATACACTATATGTAGTATATATATTATATTATTATATTATTCCAAAAATATTCAATCATATATCACTCATATATATAGATAGATAGATAGATAGATAGATAGATAGATAGATAGGTAGTTGTAGATATAAAATAATATCAGATATTTCCAGAAATTTAGCTCTCTCCTGGGGAAAACTCTTCAACCTCAGGTGCAGTTTAGAGATAAATTTTCTCTTCTGAAAGTTTCTAATTAAGAGAGCAATTTCTAATATTGAATGGTCTCAAACAAGTAAATATGATGCCTTTAAATCAATCATCAGTGGTCATAGAAGAGAGCTGTGACATCTGAAAGTTACATTACATCAGGGGTAATGTAAAAGAGTATTAAAGAAGGTGAATATTTTTATTTTTCCTGATTGGCTATACTTAACAAACTAGAAAGATTTATTCCTATATAAACTGGGAAGAAATTATCTAAGTAAATATGAAGAGGATTTATGCTATCTAATCTCTGCTGCACTCCTTAAAAGTACTTGGCATTGAAGTGTTATGAATAATTCTAATTAAAAAAAAGAAAAAGAAATGACTGGTGGAAAATGTCCATTCATTTATTACAGTAGTAGTGCAGAGACACACAGCTCCTGCTTCACTGTACCACCCAAATTAAACACCACAATTCCCTCAGCAAGAATTCCCTGAAAGAGTTCTTATACAGATCACTACAAATAAAAGTGAGGTCAGATCTAAGCAGAAGTGGATCCTCAAAAAAAACCTTCACATTCCTACTCAGAGCAGGAATGCAGTGACAATTTATTTAGGAATAGGTCACCTCCTTTCTTAAAAGGAGGATTGAGTGCAATTTTTCTGTGTAAATTGTGGAAAAGCAGCATGTTTCACAGCAGGTAAACCATCCAGCAGCTGTGATGGAGCTGGAACAATGCTGTGCCTCAGATGTAGTCAATATTTCTACTCCAGCCCTTTCTGAGGCTGTTTGGAATTGAAAAGCTGCACATATTAATAATTCAGATTATGCTCAACATTCAGGGAGTTTATTCTGCACTGGGTGCACTGAGTTCAAAGGAAAAGCTGCACACAAGGTGCAGGAGCAGGAGACAACAGAGGGGTTCATGTTCTACTAAAATGTCATTTTGGATATTTATGGTACCTCCCTAAGCTCCAGCTGCTGCTCTGGCAGGGTGAAGGTGTGCTATGAGCATTTTCCCTTTTCTGTCTGCCCTCAAGAACATCTCTGCTGACACAGGAGATCTGAATTCTAAATCCCTTTGCTGCTAGCACACGTTCCAGGGAATGAAGGAAACACGGACACGAGGGAAACACTTCAGAAAAAGGCAGAGCTTACTTTGGCAGTCCTGGAGCTTGAGATCATATTTGTAATCCAGGCCTGACTGGTCAGCTCTGGCAAGGGGGAGATCGTCATAGTGAGGGGAGGAAATGCTGGAGAAGTCAACGGTGGTGAAGGGCTTGATGTCAAAGGAATGTGTGTGATCATCCATGGCTGACAGATCCACGGGGCTGATTCCAAAATTCAGGGGCCAAAACGGCATTTCTGTGTCAACCATTGTAATCCCTGCAAACACCAACAAGAAAATGACATTTTAGGATGTTTACCTCCAATCTGTTCAGCCCCAAGCTGAGCTCCAAGTGTCCCACGTTCACAGGCTCAAAATTAAAACTTTAACTGCATCTCTCCATAGCATGCATATCAACAAAATTAGAAGTCTTCCACAAATAATCCTCATTTTTGCAAATTCTCAGCACCATTCTTCCCAAGTGCCTGAAAATCTCAAGGGTTTTTATATTAAGAAAAAAGCCCCAAAGTAGCTGGTATTAAATAGTGGTGGTTTTCCTCCAAATAACCAGAAATATTTTAAAACTGTGCTCCTTCGAGTTTGCCAAAAGTTTAATCCCAAAAGGACCAAGGAAATGTAAATTATGACTTTTCAAATTCCATATATATTCATGCAAACCTTGAAAGCAGAAAACAAATAACAAACTTCTATCTGCAAAAATCTTCTGCAAGTTGAGTGAATTTAGTTTGAGATATGAAATGTTTCTCCAAGTCCTCTTTTGACAAAAAGCTGAACCAAAATCCTTTATTTAGATACGAAACTATGAAAGAGTTTGTGAGTTACAGCAAGTGAACCAAAATCCTTGGTTTAGACAGATTTCAACTACAAAAAGGTTTCTAAGTTACAACAAGTGAACCAAAATCCTTGATTTAGACAGATTTCAACTCTGAAAAAGTCTGGAAGTTACAGCAAGTGCAAAGGCTATTTTATAACCAGTGTCTGTGTTTAATTTTCCACTATTTATAAAAAGAACATTCTACCCCAAAAATAGCAGAGATGTTTCAGAACTAAAATAGCTTGGTCACTTTGGCTGTTTAATTTGGACTTTAAACCCAATCAAGTGAGTGGCCTTTAACCTTCAGATAACAGAAACTTTGATTTGATCTGCTTTGAATCAAAACTACTGTGTCACACAGCCAGAAGTGCTGTTGCAAAATAAAGATGTTGGAGCAGGGGTGCTCCAGAGTTTGGAGCTCACCTGTTCTTGACAGGTAATGAAGCTCTGCTGAATGCCAGGGCCCAGAAATGGTGGCACTTTGCCTTCCCTCAGGAATGGCACCAGCATTCCTCCCACTTTTGGGACTCTCAGCACAACCCTGAAGTTCTTCTGCCTTGACCTTGACATAAGATCTTCTAAATTCTTAAATCTGAGCAGAGAGACTCTCACTGCAGTGGGAACAAACAGGGGCTGTTACATCCCAGCCACTCCCAGTTCCACTGGATGGGATATCAGGGATGTTATCCTTAATGAAAGGAGGGAAACAACAGGATGTAAAATTGTCACAAATCCCTGGGGAGAATCCATGGCAGCTTGTCAGGGTACCTTGGTGTTGGGTGTTATCTCCCAAATGGCCAAGTTTCAAGTGCAGGGCTCAAACCATGAGCTCTGCCCAGGGAGTGGTGACATTCCCAAGGCTGCCAGAGCTCCAGGAGCCCCCAGGGATGCCCAGGGTGGGATTGTTGGGGTGACCAGGAGCTGCACTGGATGGTCCTTGGGGGTCCCTTCAGCTCAGGAGATTCTCTGATTTGATGACATTTTCTGTGAGCACAAAGTGAAATCCCTGGGCACTGGGAAATGTCTTTCCAAAACAGATTTCCCAATGAAACAATAATCCAGGACAGACTTCTTCTCAAGAGCCCATTTCTTGCAATGGACAGACTCATCTTTAAAAAATACAGAAACCAAGAGACATTTTAAATTGGTTTATGTTCCTTTAGACAAGAGACACCAAGGGTTATTGCTTTCAGCTGGAGCTCTGTCTCAAGGGTGAAGGATGGCTACAGGCACATCCCAGGAATTCCCAGGTTGCTGTGTGGACACGGAAAACCAAATCCTCAAAAGGCAGGAGGACCCACAGGCACAGCTGCCTCTGCACAGACACTCCCTGCTCTCCCTGCCCCTCCTGGAGAGGTTCAGCACCTGCTAAAGGCAAGGACAAGCTGGGGCCACTCTCTGAGGAGAGGTGAACTCCATCACCTGCCCCTGATCCCACTGGAAAATGAACAGTTTTACTGCACTCTCCTCTGAAAAACATCCTCACAACCTGGAGACCTCAGCACTTTTGTCTTTTCAAGTTTAAAAGCTCCAGTTTCACACCCCTGTGGGCTGAGCAGCAATTTAGAGCTGAGCTGGGTTTCACATCACTCAGCTCATGGCTGGAGAAGTCCATGATGTGGAACATGAGTAATTCTGTGACACTCCTGCATCATTACAACCCAGAGAGTGCAGGAACTTCCCTGGGTGCAGATATCTCACAGCTTAGACAAACTCAGATAAGCAGGTGAGTCCAGAGGTCTGGCTTGGCACTCACAAGCTCCAAAATCTAAGGGCTTGTAGTAATTCCTTATCAGAAATCTCACTTCCCAGTCAGCACAGCCAAATCATTTCAGCAAAGTCGAACAAAAAATGCCAGAGTGGTTTTGTGGTAAAAGCATTTCCAGCCTAGAAGTGTGATGGTTTTGATTTTTGTTATGTTTTAGAAGGAACAAAATAAAATTAAGTAATTAAAGAGTAACCTGTTGTTTAATCATCACTGAATAGAAGGGATTTGGCTTCATGTTTTTCCCCTGCCAGTTGTTTTTATCTCTGTGTCTGTCCAAATCACACACAGAGAACAGAGGAAACACAAATGCCAAGATCACCCTAAGAAAAAACCAGGGAATTGTGGCTGCACCTATCAGCCACTGCAGCTCACTGAGTAATTCTGCTTTATCCTGCTCCTCTTTCTGCAAGGTAACAAAATCTTTACAAATCTTTTGTCAAAACCTGTAAACTCCCCCCCTTCCAGAGGTTAACATCCCATGACTCTCAAGATCGCACAGTAATATTGTTCACAAGCAATTCTGAATGATGGGAACTTCCAGGTTTGCTCAGGTTTTGGGTATAAAACACAAAGCATCTTGTTACAGTTTAAAGTTTCAATCTTCACATATGATTTAAGCAAATTATGGGTATCTTGTTCAATTTAACAACATTTTCTATGACAATAGAAATAATTAATTTTTATTTTCAGATGAATTTATATTAGAGATACTCAAATGAAGGAAACATCTTCCCTGTTATTTTTATTCCTGCATCATTGAAAACCAAAATGTGAAGACTGTTCCTATGTTTAATGATTATTTTACAAACACTTCTATTTTGCATGTAGCTTTACTTGATTTTTGCTGTGTACTTTGCTTTTTCCTCCCCAGGAAAGAGGAATGACATTTCCCTCTGGAAAAGAGAAAATCAACTAATTGTAGTCTTCCACGGCTTTAAAAGACTGAAAAACCAACAAACCAAGATTAAAAATCCAATGGACAAGTCCAATGAACAGACTAGAAAATGCTTTTATAACTCACAGCTGCCTGTGTGACATCCAGGTAATAGATCTGTAAATATTTCTCTGATTTAGAAGATTTTCATGTACAAAAACCCTCCTCAGCCAGTAAGAGGCTGTGCAGAACAGCAGCAGAGATGTTATTTGGGAAGTCAGATGGAGGAGCTTGGACATTAAACCCTCCAAAAGAGCAGGAGTGAAAGAGATAATGCTGCTGAGATAACATTTAATTCTGAGATATGGAGCTTGCTGAGTGCCTTCACCCTGTTTAATTCCTGTGGAGCTGCTCAGGGCCATGTGCAAGGCACTGAGCTCACCTGGCACAGCCAGCCCTGGTCACTCTGCTGCTGATGGGCAGAAATCTCATCTCATCATCACCTCATCCCCTGATTGATCTGCTCTCCAGCTCCTCAGACAGTTATTCCCTGCTAGGAGAACATAAAATCTAACAGAGGAGATTGCCATGGTATGAAAAACATCCTGGATCACGAGCTGCTCCTTACCATAAACACTACCTGTGCTCAGCTAACCTGAAGGGCCTGTTGTGCTGCATTCTGGACACGCTCTTTCCAGACAAAACTACCAAAATATGACCCTACAGGTATTTAATGAAGCAACCAGAACATCCCAACCGACGGCAGTTACAGAAAATAAGAAGACAAAAATAAATAGGTAAAGCCTCTCAGCTTTATTAAAATCAAGGAAGATATAATGGCATGACATGGGCAGAAATAAATATGGACAAATTGATACATGAACTAAATAATGTTATTTCTACATAAATACTGATTTATGGATCTGAAATACTCATGGCCAGGTAGGTCAGAATTAAAAGGAAAAACACTTCAAAATCATGGAATTTTCAAAATCTGTGGGTTTTTCTTAATGAAGACAAATTTCATGGAATAGATTGGATTTCCTCTCATGTATAAATGTGTTAAANCTGAGGGTTTTTCTTAATGAAGACAAATTTCATGGAATAGATTGGATTTCCTCTCATGTATAAATGTGTCAGAGTTTTGTCAAGTAAACTCATATACAAGTCCTACAGAAATTAATGGGACTTTTCCCAATTAATTTATTAAGGCAGCTCAGACCCTCTGTGATATAATCTCTACAAAAGTTGGTTAAGATCACACAATCATCCTCAGCTTTTAGGAAAAATGTAGAGATGGTGAAGGGGCAGCTTGGTACCCCATAGATGCAATTTATTGATCTATTTGGAAGAATAACAACACATTTTATGTGTGTCTTGTAAAACCACATTTCCCCTAAGTGTTGGCACCACATGCACTGAGTTGAAGACCTGCACTGATCTCTCAGAGGAGAAGGGCTCTGGAAAGGGAGCAGAAAATCTTGTGATGCCCCTCTGCATTGCCCTCCCAATAACTGAGCCCTCTCGTTGCCTCTGACACACAAATTCTGTGTGGCAACGCTGGAGCAGCTCAATTCTGCATTTATCAGTGCTGCCCTCAGCTCCCAGTGAGGGATGTCAACTTCAGGTTATTGAGAGAAAATCCCATCTTACTGCATTGATTTTTCCTGGCCAAACCCCCTCAGATTCTTGCCTCAGTTCTCTGCTTTTCCAGTGAGAGAACTTCCCTCCCTACCCTCCATTCCCTGTGCTGCCCATAAAACAGCTCTCCTCTTCAGCAGGTGTGGGATTACTCCACAGATTCTGAATATTCCTGTTTATGCCAGAGTACAGTGGAGCTCTAAGCTTCACATTTTTAAGAGACACCTTCCTCAATAACAAAAATTATATATTTTTCACTAATAGCAACTGCCACTATAATGGACTTTATCTAATAGACAACATTTGTATCAAACAGAGATCATTTTGTTTCGGATTTACCAAACTCTGTGAATTTTTTGTGTCCCAAACAATGACTCAAAGCTGTTGCCCATCGCTGTTTCACACATTGCCGATTTCCCCCATTTCCCGGCACAGGACCCGCACCTCTCCGTGTCCTGTTGCTGCAGAGTCAGCAGAGGGAGCACAACGTAACTAAAAAAAACCTCTTTCCAAGAACTCCGCTGGCACAGCCAGGGATGCTCCTGAACAAACAAACAAGCACAAAAAGGGAGCAGAAAGAGCCTCGGTGGCTGATGCCCCCAATTCTGAGCCTGACAAAATCAGTGCTCTGCCAACTGCAGCACAAAAAGCAAAGGAACAACAACAAAAATCCTGTAAGCCTTGCTTTAAAAAAACCACTACAGATTTTTTATTATTTAAAATGAGAGATAGAAAGATTTTTTTGGTTTGTTTTTATCCATACACACACAAAACACTGTTAGAATGAAACAAAAATTGTTTCAATGATGTGATGATGAACAATCACACTGAACAGCAATATTGTTGGATTAAAATATTATCCAAACCACTTATTTCTCAAAAAAATCACACATTAGAAACCACTATGGGTGTGGGAAAAGGGTCCAGGCTACTGAGAGGATAAGTGCTGTTAAATTTTTGATTGGAAATTCAAAGGGTTTTTGAAGCCACAGTGTTGCCCCCTGCACCCAGCCTGGAGCCAGGCACATTCCTGGTGCACCACAGCCTCATCAGACCTGAGTTTCCTTTTCAAACATGAATTTATCAAAAACACTCACAGAAATGAAAACTGACCTCACTATGGGACAGAAGAAGCAAATTTTTATGGGTTTGTTTCAAATAAAGAACTGCAAATGAAAGTTCCCTGCCTTAATTTAGCTGTGAAAACAAAGAAAATACCCAGGGTCTCTAGCAAATGTTGGGTGTCAAAACAGCTCCATAATAAAACTAACAGTGAAAAAATGAGTTCACAAATGACCAACAATGGCATTTTTTGACATAGATGACTTTAAAAGCACTGCTGACTCCAAGCACGAGATGACATTTTCCTCTCTGTTCCTCAGGTCCAGCTCTGAGGCCACCTAAAAATGGCCCCAAAAACTTGACATGTCCACCTGAAAACCTCCAAAAGAAGCCACCCAGAGAATACACTTTGGAAAGGAGGGAATAAACACTCTGTGTTTGTAATCAATAAAACCAGAGGAGGGTTCTGGAGCTCTGTCAGCCCAGGGCACACCTCAAGGGTTAATCACTGAGTAGGAGGGGCAGGAGCTGAGGAAGGAAAGGCTCCTCTCCCACCCACTGTCCAACCTGCAGAACCAGCACAGGGCCCAAACTCTGAGAGCAAAAGGAAAAGCAGCGACCTGGGGTGAGAGGAATGTTCAAGGTATGCCAGCAAACCCAGAAACACCTGCAAACACTGCTGGGGATGCTCATTGCTGCCCATCTACCCTGTGACCAATGCTGGATGGTCCAGAAAACAAAAA
The DNA here is from genome assembly GCA_013401375.1 of Spizella passerina. Classification (NCBI taxonomy): domain Eukaryota; kingdom Metazoa; phylum Chordata; class Aves; order Passeriformes; family Passerellidae; genus Spizella; species Spizella passerina. The sequence continues at coordinate 16,478 of WBNQ01033967.1, read as the reverse complement.
CACTGCTGGGGATGCTCATTGCTGCCCCATGTCCCAGTCTGACCAGTGCTGGGTGGCTCAGAAAACAAAAACACTGCTGGGGATGCTCATTGCTGCCCATCTACCCTGTGACCAATGCTGGATGGTCCAGAAAACACAAACACTGCTGGGGATGCTCAATTCTGCTCCATCTCCATCTGACCAGTGCTGGATGATCCAGAAAACAAATCAAACCCTGCTGGGGATGCTCATTGCTGCCCCGTCTCCCAGTCTGACCAGTGCTAGATGGTCCAGAAAACAAACAAACACTGCTGGGAATGCTCAGTTCTGCCCCATCTCCCAGTCTGACTGGGAGCTGGGTGCTGGGTGCCTCAAAAAACCTGCAAACACTGCTGGGAATGCTCAGTTCTGCCCCATCTCCCAGTCTGACCAGTGCTGGGTGCCTCAAAAAACCTGCAAACACTGCTGGGAATGCTCAGTTCTGCCCCATCTCCCAGTCTGACCAGTGCTGGGTGCCTCAAAAAACCTGCAAACACTGCTGGGGATGCTCAATTCTGCCCCATCTCCCAGTCTGACCAGTGCTGGGTGTCTCAGAAATCTCAGTGGTTCAAGGGCTGCAGAGCCCTGTGGCAGCCACATCCTTCAAAAAGGCAAGTAAAAGGTAAAAGGGGAGGTAATCCATTCATCCTCTCAGCAAGGCTGCACAGTAAAACACCAGGAGAAACTGTATAAATCCAAACACTTGGAAAGGCCAAAAGAAAGCAACTCATAAATCAGTGGGAAATGTATTTTATTCCTATAGCTGAATTATAACTACAAGCTGTGCTCACTAAAAGCACAGTCCATAAAATTTACCACAATGTTTAAGAGGCAGTTGTTAATAGAAACAAGGAAGAAAAGCCCATTCAGGGAATAATAGAGCTGTTTAGTGTTAAATAAATTTTCTATTCCATGGAATTCACACCAAATGGCCTGGGTTACTTGGAATAGCAGCATTTTATACCCTTGCAGCAACATAACCCTTGTAAATATAATTGCAAATGAGAAACAAGTTCAACAATGCCACAGGCTACTCAGATATGCTACAAATTTTCCCATCCTATTTTAATTTGTTAATGTAGGGTTTGTTGCATTCTGATACTGGATAAAGAGCCACGAAACTTCAGGTAATTCCAGGGTATGAAAGAAACTGTTTGCAAGGCTGTGCTCAAGGAACTTCAATAGAAATGCAGAATATTGGACAATGGGAAATTTCTGTATAAGAAATACTGATTTATGGATCTGAAAACTCACAGGCAGGCAGCTCAGATTAAAAAGGAACAGCACTTCAAAATCATGGAGAACTTAACTACAAATTTCTGGAAGTGACAGAATTGGACTGGTAAAATCTGACTATAAGAGAAATAAAATGTTCTACTGCAGTCACAGCACTGGCAGAACAGGGAGATGAGGAGATGATTTCTGTTCAATCAGATTCAAAGTTTGTGGGAAAGAATCCTCCAACTGTTCTTAGAAATCCCTGAGCAGAGAAACTGCACTTTGCTAGTTCCAGTCGTGCTTTGTGAGGCACCATGTGTGATTCTGAAGAAAGGCTTCTCTTCCAATACCTTTTGTTTGAAAATGTCTTCAAAATCTCCCCCATCTTCAAAATAGAGATTATTATTTATTTTCTTTAGGGGAAAAAATTATATTACACTTCCAGAAGCATAAAAATGTGAAAAATAAGGTATCATTTGGTTGATAATATAAATTCAGAATAAACCTCTGTAGGATTCCAAGGGGCAAAGACCATAAATTGGCATTTACAAAGTGCCTCAGCAGAAGTGAAATGTGGCTCCTGTTGGTTTTGAGGGATTGGAGGAAAGCAGGAACAAGCAGCACGTCCCTGCCTTGCGCTGGCAGTATTGTAAAAGTGCCTCATTATATAAAATGTGGGCGTTGCTCTCTATGAATCATTGTGATTTAAAATAGGATCCTGATAGACAGGCAATGAATCACTTTGGATTTTGTAATCAGCAAGGGCTGACTTCTTGGGAGAGCCCTTTGCCCCCTTTGGCAAGCAGCTGAGGGAAGGTCTGCTCCAGCCCTGGAGGTGCCTCCCCAGGCTGAAGGAAGTCATTGATTCTAAAATATCCCCAAAAACGCCGTGTGGGACACAAGATAGCAGGGCTTTGTCAGCTGGAACAGCAGCACACAATTCAATTGATAAGAGTGTTAACATTCTCAGGCCTGTGCTTGGCTCCAAGGCTCAGCATACTTTAATAATTGGCATTTATTTCGACTGGGCAGGCTTCATATTGCTGGCTCTAGCAAAAGTTTTACCAGCTACAAGGAATTAATAGAATTCCAAAATATCATATTTGACATTAAAAGTATTTTAAGAGCAAGTGACCCATCCAGAAGGTTTCATCTGCATGAGTTGTGACTGTGCTTTCAGGAGTCAAACTGGCTTTGAACTCAACAGAAAGTTTTCCGGCTTTGACAGAAATTCAGTGTTTGGCTCAAAATTGAGCACAACGCTCATTTTGAATATTACATTGGTGCTAATGGCATCCAAACACCTGCCTCAAGTTAAACACTTTTAAAACCTCGGTTTTTGGCTAAGAAAGGACTTCTTTGGCCAAGATACATGATTAAATTACATCTCCTACACACAGATAAATCAATGTGTGTCGTAACACACATCCATCAGAAATTAGGGGCTCATAAAATGCTCCATTTCCTGTGTAAAACGACTGCTGCAGTGGCAAGGCTGTGCCCAGAGTTAATAAAACAAACTCCCAGCACCACAGAGTCCCAGTGGCACTGTCAGCCAGCAGCCTGCTGATGTTTCAACAGGGAACAGCTCTGTCTGAAGCCTTCAAACACAGCACAAAAACATTCATGGAGTTTATTAACAGGGTGTGTTGTATGAAAATGTGATTTTCCAGGATTTCAGAGCACAAACCTGTGTGAACACCACAGCTATTGACAGCACAATCTGCTGCTTCACTGCTTATCTGCTTTCATTAGGTCATTATCAACATGTCTCTTAATGCAGTTTAATATATTAATAATAGACTCCATTCTCTGGAAATGGTGCTTGGCCAATAATTAACAGCTGAGGTATCAATTTAGCATGGAATTTTAAATGGTTGTAGTCCATTATGGAATTCAGAACCCAAAGTTTGCATTTGTTTTTGGAATGTTAATAACTTCCATAGTAAATGTTACGTGCACCATATCTAGTTCATCTTCTTCTTTTAAAACACTGTAGATGTGATGAATTTGGTACTAACCCTGAAGAATTTTTGTAATTTTAGTACTGAACTAATCACACCAAGTTTTCTCAATCCATGCTGTAGTAATAGGGAATTTAAGGATGCAGAATTCTGTTGGGAAGAAGCCTGGGATTATTTTCTCTCCTCAGACTCTGTCATGTCAGTGCTTTTTAATGTTCACAAGACAGTAAACTTCAGTATTGCTTCCAAGAGATGAGCTAATAAGGCACACAACTGGACTGGGGTGAAATACACTCATTAATATCCCAAATGCAGTTCCCTGCCATGGCAGAATCCTGAATACTCCCACAGGAAGAGGAGGAGGAGGAGTAGGAGGAGGTGGAGGAGGAAAAAAAATGCCACATGAATTTAAACTCATTCCTTGAATTAAATCCCACTTTTAAAGTTTTTCCTGGAAGTCAAACACACTGCAAATAATCCATAAAAATGCATCTCTCTGATTGGGATGAGTCGTTTCCATCACATTCTCATCTTCACAACACTAAAAATGCAAAGTTATTTGAATACAGCAAGACTGGAGGGAGGGCCCACATGATTTGACTGAGTGCTGGGTTTTGGCAAAATATTTAATCTGTTGGACAATCACCAAGTTGTAAAAGTGAAAAAGCACCATGTTGCAAAACTCATTCATGAATGTAAACATGCTGAGCATTTCTGCATTAAACACAGAGCTCAGAAAAACAGCAAATACACTTTCCTCTACAGAATTCTATAGGATTTCTGTACATCCAGTGTAAAATAATGCTCTGTGTGCCTCTGCAGCCACGGGGATGGTGAGATAATTCCAACACACCAAATCCTGAGAAAGCAGATAAATAGCACCAAAGAGGGCTGAGCATTCACCACTCTCCTCTTTTAGCTGTCCCCAAATTCACCATCTCACACACAAATCACAAACCATACACTACAATTTTGCCCACAGACTCTGGGATATTTGATAACTGGATTGGTTTGTTTTTAATTTATTTGGGATCATCAGATTTTGGTTTTTACACACAGTTATTGAAGGGTATTTTCATTAGGGGCTGCAATTCTTCAAGCACATTTTCCTAAGCTTGGAGGGGAAGCAGAGGTGACATCCCAACATTATTCTGATCAGATAAACTAAAAAGGATCCCCAAAATTGTCTATATCCAACAGCAGGCTTTCTACCCTACAGTGACCAGGGTTAAATAATATAATAATAAATACACATGATAAATAATGTAATAATTCATTACAATTAAATAATGTAATAATAAACACACATGAACTTTTGCACACCTATCATCTGTTGCACAAATGGATCCCTTTCATCTTTTAAATTAGAAAAAAATATAAAATTAACCTTCTCAACTGTACAGACTGCAAAGCATCCAACCTGCTCAGCCACTTTCCAACAGCAGAGCAATCCCTTGTCACCTGACTCCTGTACTTTTGACCCTCCAAAAATTTCCCAGCTGAAGCATGTTGACATGTTTTCACATGTGATACAAGAGTGATTGCTCTCAATAGCGCTGGATGCTTATCACAGGTTGAGATCAATGTTCTTTGCCTCCCATGTGCTCCCTCTTTCTGAGCTGGAATTTTTCCAGGCAGCTTCCAGGGTGTCCTGAAGTCAAGGTGGCTTCAGGCTGGGAGTGTGGGCTCGGGGCACGGGGAGGGTGAGCTGCTGCAACTGCAATTGCAACACTCTGAGGAGTATTTCACGAGCAGCAGGAAATTAATGTGCAGTTCTGCTCCAGATTTAAGTTACCTTCAACAGTTTTCAGTCTTCTACTAGACTACAAGCTTCAAGAGAACCTTCCCCATTCTTTTTTTTGGGGGGTCAATATAAAATATAATATTAAGTAATGTTGTGCTCAGTGTTTTATTCCAGAAAAAAAATAGGTGGGGAATTTCTGAAGGAAATTAGCATTGAGAATTGGTATCAGAAATATTAATTTTAAAGCCTGTGTTTGACTAAATAATAGCAAACTGGNGACTGCTGCAGTGGCAAGGCTGTGCCCAGAGTTAATAAAACAAACTCCCAGCACCACAGAGTCCCAGTGGCACTGTCAGCCAGCAGCCTGCTGATGTTTCAACAGGGAACAGCTCTGTCTGAAGCCTTCAAACACAGCACAAAAACATTCATGGAGTTTATTAACAGGGTGTGTTGTATGAAAATGTGATTTTCCAGGATTTCAGAGCACAAACCTGTGTGAACACCACAGCTATTGACAGCACAATCTGCTGCTTCACTGCTTATCTGCTTTCATTAGGTCATTATCAACATGTCTCTTAATGCAGTTTAATATATTAATAATAGACTCCATTCTCTGGAAATGGTGCTTGGCCAATAATTAACAGCTGAGGTATCAATTTAGCATGGAATTTTAAATGGTTGTAGTCCATTATGGAATTCAGAACCCAAAGTTTGCATTTGTTTTTGGAATGTTAATAACTTCCATAGTAAATGTTACGTGCACCATATCTAGTTCATCTTCTTCTTTTAAAACACTGTAGATGTGATGAATTTGGTACTAACCCTGAAGAATTTTTGTAATTTTAGTACTGAACTAATCACACCAAGTTTTCTCAATCCATGCTGTAGTAATAGGGAATTTAAGGATGCAGAATTCTGTTGGGAAGAAGCCTGGGATTATTTTCTCTCCTCAGACTCTGTCATGTCAGTGCTTTTTAATGTTCACAAGACAGTAAACTTCAGTATTGCTTCCAAGAGATGAGCTAATAAGGCACACAACTGGACTGGGGTGAAATACACTCATTAATATCCCAAATGCAGTTCCCTGCCATGGCAGAATCCTGAATACTCCCACAGGAAGAGGAGGAGGAGGAGTAGGAGGAGGTGGAGGAGGAAAAAAAATGCCACATGAATTTAAACTCATTCCTTGAATTAAATCCCACTTTTAAAGTTTTTCCTGGAAGTCAAACACACTGCAAATAATCCATAAAAATGCATCTCTCTGATTGGGATGAGTCGTTTCCATCACATTCTCATCTTCACAACACTAAAAATGCAAAGTTATTTGAATACAGCAAGACTGGAGGGAGGGCCCACATGATTTGACTGAGTGCTGGGTTTTGGCAAAATATTTAATCTGTTGGACAATCACCAAGTTGTAAAAGTGAAAAAGCACCATGTTGCAAAACTCATTCATGAATGTAAACATGCTGAGCATTTCTGCATTAAACACAGAGCTCAGAGAAACAGCAAATACACTTTCCTCTACAGAATTCTATAGGATTTCTGTACATCCAGTGTAAAATAATGCTCTGTGTGCCTCTGCAGCCACGGGGATGGTGAGATAATTCCAACACACCAAATCCTGAGAAAGCAGATAAATAGCACCAAAGAGGGCTGAGCATTCACCACTCTCCTCTTTTAGCTGTCCCCAAATTCACCATCTCACACACAAATCACAAACCATACACTACAATTTTGCCCACAGACTCTGGGATATTTGATAACTGGATTGGTTTGTTTTTAATTTATTTGGGATCATCAGATTTTGGTTTTTACACACAGTTATTGAAGGGTATTTTCATTAGGGGCTGCAATTCTTCAAGCACATTTTCCTAAGCTTGGAGGGGAAGCAGAGGTGACATCCCAACATTATTCTGATCAGATAAACTAAAAAGGATCCCCAAAATTGTCTATATCCAACAGCAGGCTTTCTACCCTACAGTGACCAGGGTTAAATAATATAATAATAAATACACATGATAAATAATGTAATAATTCATTACAATTAAATAATGTAATAATAAACACACATGAACTTTTGCACACCTATCATCTGTTGCACAAATGGATCCCTTTCATCTTTTAAATTAGAAAAAAATATAAAATTAACCTTCTCAACTGTACAGACTGCAAAGCATCCAACCTGCTCAGCCACTTTCCAACAGCAGAGCAATCCCTTGTCACCTGACTCCTGTACTTTTGACCCTCCAAAAATTTCCCAGCTGAAGCATGTTGACATGTTTTCACATGTGATACAAGAGTGATTGCTCTCAATAGCGCTGGATGCTTATCACAGGTTGAGATCAATGTTCTTTGCCTCCCATGTGCTCCCTCTTTCTGAGCTGGAATTTTTCCAGGCAGCTTCCAGGGTGTCCTGAAGTCAAGGTGGCTTCAGGCTGGGAGTGTGGGCTCGGGGCACGGGGAGGGTGAGCTGCTGCAACTGCAATTGCAACATTCTGAGGAGTATTTCACGAGCAGCAGGAAATTAATGTGCAGTTCTGCTCCAGATTTAAGTTACCTTCAACAGTTTTCAGTCTTCTACTAGACTACAAGCTTCAAGAGAATCTTCCTCATTCTTTTTTTTGGGGGGTCAATATAAAATATAATATTAAGTAATGTTGTGCTCAGTGTTTTATTCCAGAAAAAAAATAGGTGGGGAATTTCTGAAGGAAATTAGCATTGAGAATTGGTATCAGAAATATTAATTTTAAAGCCTGTGTTTGACTAAATAATAGCAAACTGGGAGAAAGAATGCTAAAGCATCCACTATAAAAACTTGAATTGAGTTAGCAGCAAAAACCCTATTTTTGAATTTCTAACTTTCAGCAAAAAAGAGGGGAATTTCATTAGGATTTTTTTGGTTTACATACTTCAGAAAAGCTTTCTGCAAACTGGTACCTGAAACTATAGTAACTACTGAGCAGCAGAAAAAAAAACCCAAATACCCTTAGATCCAGCACCCAGGATCTGAATTTCTGTGAAGCAATGATACCAGAAAGCCCTAGAACTGCTTCATCTTGAGCTCCAAACTAAACAATTATCATTAATATTATAATATTAATACTGTAATTTAATAATTTATAATATTGGTTAATATTGTTAGTTTAAAGCCAGCAGCTTCCCTACCAAACTCCAAGTAGTCCTGGATGTCACTTTATACATTGGGCAAATCGAATTATTTTCAGTGATGTGATTTTCCTTCTGAAATGGATAAACTCGACCCCCTTTACCACTCAAAAAGAAAATACCACAATCCATGGCTCAGACAGGGGATTATCAGCTCACTTTAGGTGATAATTAAAGAAGGGGACCTGAATCCTCCTGCCACCCCCCTCACAGTTTTCTGAGAAAAGTTCCCCTGCAACACAGCCCAGAATTGATGGAAATATTGAATTCTTTTCTAAATATTGAATTCTTTTCCAAATGTACTTTTCAGGGGAAAAAAACCCCAAGACACCATTCTCTTCAGAACACAGAAGGAACTTACTGAAAACACAATAGGGAAGTGCTGTCTGAACCTGAACTAAGAGATGAATATTCCCCCTGCAGCCCTTTTATAACAATAAAAAAGACAAAATATTTGTGGGGAAAAAACATGATTTCATCTTTTATTTAATTTCAAAATCGTTAGTGCACTTCAAAAAGAACTTAAATATAACCTGCATAATGATACATTAATGGGAGAATCTACAAAGTCCTGACTTGGTTACAGTTTCAAAAACCTGTTGTATTTTCTAATAAAGTATCTGGTGTGGCTTGGATTTTATAATGTGTCTGAAAAGTAAAAGGAAGAAATTTCTTTGATCTTATTTTCTGTTGGGTTATTCTTCCTCTGTGTTATTAATATCCTAAGAATATGTCTGATGTGATTTGTTCCTACTTTTGTCAATCTGTCTATTTGGAAGTAAAATTTTTCCAATACACCCATGGGAATAGGAAGGAAGGAAGGAAGGAAGGAAGGAAGGAAGGAAGGAAGGAAGGAAGGA
>WBNQ01033965.1:4529-16595 GCA_013401375.1 Spizella passerina | reverse complement strand
ACCAGAACAGTAGCTTTGTCACCTAGAGCAAATTATTATTAATTGGGTCAGTTTTCAACAGTGAAAATGCTTGTAAATTAAACAGTGGGACTTCATTTCCAGAGATGTGAGGATGTGCTTACTTGTTTACATCAAGGATGGCCTCATGACAGTAAGAGGGGCTGAAGGGCTATAGTTGAAATAGGAACACAAATAATACATGGGATAGATCTCAGCACTGAGAGTGCTTGACTCCTGGAGGAGAGCATGGTTCTGATTGAAGACAGTTATTTTTAAGCCAGATTAGTGTGAATAAAACTGACTAAAATTTGAGATTGCAACCATTACTGCCTTCCCTCTTGAAATATGGTTTCTTTTTTTTTGTTTAAGCCTAAAACATCTTCATTTAATTGTTGGAATGTAGAAATAATACACTTGTATCCCACAATGTGATACCTGTTTAGCATGAGAAAGATGATCTATAGCTGTGGTATATGGTTTAGTAAAAGGTGCCTGCATAAAAACTACTTGGAGTTTAATATTACTTAAGTCGATGAGTAAAAGTAAATGTCTGAACTTTTCATTTACTGATGTAGCAGTTCAATGTAGGCTGACTACAGTTGATGTGGGCTTATTGTGTTTCTTATGTAGAAGCTGTTCTTCTACGTGGAGGTTTCCTGTCACAAAAGTTTAATTTCTTTGTAGAACTGCTGTGTATTTAAAGACTGATTTACTTTCAATTCTTTACATATTGCATAGGTCTAAGAAAATCCACAAAGAAGCGCAGTGAATCACCACCTGCTGAGCTCCCCAGTTTACGGCGGAGCACACGGCAAAAGACCACGGGCTCCTGTGCTAGCACCAGGTAAAACTTGGAGAAATGCAACTTGTTACTACAGTGAGTTGGTATTCATGTCATTTCCACGCATGACAATTGGCCTTGGCTGTCTCTGACTTGGCTGTTGTAAAAGCAGCTGTAGCTTTTCAGGCCTGCTGGATTACTCTGTACACTGGTGTCATGGATAGCACATAGAGTTTGTCACCATCAGACTTCCAGTACGTCCCCCTGCTGTGGAGGTGGAGGAAGAGAAACAACCAAAGCCAGCATCACAAACTTAAGTATTCCTGTCCTTAGAAAGGTGTTTAAGAAGAGAGACAGTGGTGCTGAACTACTGTCTCATGAATAGTGAAATAGATAATTGTTTTGAAAAAGAAGACTTCATGGTACCACACAGGAGTCAGTTTTAATAGGGGCACTGTTAAGCTGACTCAGCTTGTCAGCAGTTTCGTCTGAACTGCATCTAAGTACTTAATGTACTTCTTGGTAGTAGGAGGAGGAGTAGTCCTGAATTAGTAATTTTAAACAGCTGGTAGATTAAATGGGAGGGGAGAGTTTATGTATCCTGTGATGCAATAAACTTCTGTAGTTGCATATATTGTGGGACTAAATGTAGGAGGCCTTAACAAGCTTTATTTTTGTTCTTATGCCTAGATTGTTTAGTACTTCTAGCACATCCTCTTTTCCCCCTTCCACACCATTAAAAGCCACTTCTGAAGTCTTGATTTTGTTGTCAAGTGCGTATTTGAATTTGACTGTTTACTTTGAAGGCAGATGTATTGGTAGCGATGAACACTGTAGTGTTTAGAACTGCAAATCTAAAGAGACTCATCCTCTCAAGCTTGTTCTGACTATGAAAACCCAGTTGAATGTCAGCGTCCTCTTCTTGCTTTCAGTAGTTCAGAACTTCCTCTAAAGATGTTCATTGGCCTCAATCATCAGCCTTCTCAAATGTGTGTATGACTTACAACTAATAGTCACTTTAACCTTGCTCATTTTCTGTTATATTTTAGTACACTGCCTGGTCTTGAAATGTTTAATGTCTGTAATGCCTTAGTGTAAACAAATCACTGCCGTGATGCAGGGCAGGGAGTATACAGAGAGGTTGGATAATTTTATGAAGATTGATTCTTCCACAAATTGCTCATTTGTGCAATGTTGTGGCAGTGATGTAAATGAAGATTATATAGTCTTTAGTAGGCTTGCATTAATAAATCTCTTATATTAGCTCACAAGGTCTGAAATTTTGTTTTTTGAAACTTTTTAGTCGGCGAGGCTCTGGCCTGGGCAAAAGAGGAGCAGCTGAAGCTCGCCGACAGGAGAAGATGGCTGATCCTGACAACAACCAGGATGGAGTTAACTCTTCAGCTGCACGGACAGATGAGCCTCCCCAGGGAGCTGCAGGTAAAAAGGAACTTCTTCTGAAGAAATTTTTGCATAGTTGCTAGTATAAAATTCTTAGCATTTAAAAATAGTTAAATGGATGAAGTTCTGAAGAGCAATTGTTTAAGCTGGTAAATAATGCTGGAAGGTTTTTGAGTCAGAGGGATCCTTACATTCGAGCGTGATTTTTTTGGCTATTTGGTACATGTTTCAATTATGCTTTTTTGTAGTATCCAAAGTATATCCAGTAATCCAGATGTTAGCTTTTAAGCTTCTGCTACTTTTTTAAAAAGTAACTTCAGCTGATGCTGCATAAATATCATCACCTGAAAAGACATAAAAGTGTTCAGAATAGAGAAGGCATGCATTACCTGTAAAAGCACTGTTGAAACTACTCAAATATTCTACAGCTTTTCTGTTGAAATTGCAAGCATGTGTGTACTGGAGAAANTAGCATAATACTCAGTTAAGAAGGGTATACATTTTTTTAAGGATACAGGTAAATCTGTCTGAAACTTAATTTTATGGACTTAGCTGTATTTCGTTTTCATTATCTTATGTTGATAAAGTCATTTTCTTCAGCTTTTGGAGAGTATTAGTCCTCTACACTGCTCTGTTTTAAATTGGAAGTTTTACAGGAGTTTGGTGGCAGCACTAAATGCAGAGTGTGCTTTTGATGGTGGAGCCTTTTTTGGATATGAGTTTTGTGGCTTTAAAGACACTAACTTGTATTAATTAATCTCTTACCGTTCCTTTAGCTTCTAGTTCTGTTGCTGGAGCTGTAGGTATGACAACTTCTGGAGAAAGTGAGTCAGATGATTCTGAGATGGGAAGACTACAAGGTATAAAAGTTGTCACTAATTCACCTTTTTGGTTGTTAGCCTATAAATAACCATACCTAAACAAATTCTGTATGACATTCAAGTGAGAAGGCTCTATTTTGTTTCATTGTTTGTGAATGTGTTTCTGCTCACAGTAATTCTGAAATATGGATTTACAAGCCTTAATTCACAAAAGATGCAAGGATGCCTGGAGAAGGGGGTTGGGATAGTGTCTTTATTCATTTAAATGGTGTGTAATACCCTACTACTGATGATTTTCTAAGAGAAGGAGGGGGGAGAGAACTGAGAACTCAGTCCTATTAAGTGTGTAAGCTCAAATATGAAAATATTCTTTGCAAGCATGTTTTAAGTTTAGAGGGTAGGTTAGGCCTACTATACTCTGCCTGCTTCTGGATAACATTTTTTTTTTGTGCTTGTCATTGATACCCATGTTGCTGTAAGCTTTGACCAAAAAAAAGTCTGAATGTTCTTAAAATGCTTGCTTTTGTGCTTGGGCTAAAGGAGCCTGGTCTCTCAAAACCAGAGAGTATGACAGGTATAAACTCAGTATGCATGTCCTGCAACTGGTCTAATGATTTTGCTACTACATTGCAGGGAGTCCTGAGATCATCATCTCCCTTGCAAATGACAGGTTTTTGTTAATCTGTATATTAAATGTGGGAGTGCTGTCAGTACCAGTTCACTTGCTTAAAGTTCTCAGTAAGTATAGGTATGCATTAGAAATATTGGGCTAAATTGGTTTTCACTATTAATGATCAGCAGTAGTGATGGTTGCTTACAATAAAAATCAGAATCACCCACTTAGTTTAGCTTAAGTAACAGTACTGTAACAAAGTGTTGAAAATCAATCAGAAGAGAAACCCGCTAATACTGACCAGAGTTCTTCCCTCTCCTGCTCATCAGCAAATAAAGCTGTTGAACCTGTTTTTCAGTGCCATTTTTTTCAGAGTAGTAGTGCCTGAAAACATGAAGATAAGCTTAACCTATCCTGTATAGTTTGAGTTCAGCCTTGAAATTGCAGCCTGATGTATCTGCTGCTCTGGCTCTAGGCTTATAACAGTTTAAGAGATGAGGTTACTTTTGTGAAATACACAGCTGTGCAAACTCAGCGGGTGACTTTGTAAAGGACCTTACTGCTCTGACACAAACAAAACTTAGTTACTTGTTCCTTTAAGGTCATCTTTTCGGTGTTTTTTCAAAATCGAGGTAGCTGCAATCATCTAATCCTAACTCTTTAAATATCAACATTCTAGTATTCTTAAATGATAACATCACGGAATTTAAACTTTTAAAAATATACATAGAAGCTTTGACAATGGCTGTTATCCTCTGTTTGCTTTTAGCTCTATTAGAGGCTAGGGGTCTTCCTCCTCACCTGTTTGGCCCTCTTGGTCCTCGGATGTCGCAGCTCTTCCACAGGACAATTGGAAGTGGAGCTAGTAAGCAAAGTTTGTCTAATTTGACTTAATTCTTTCCACTTCCAGACTAGTAGAATTCAGCCAGTAGTAAATCTAATATTTGTATTAGCTTCATAGTTTAATATAGTATTTTACATGTTGGAGACTTGTATGTCATGATAGTGCTAGACCACTTGTCAACAATTCTAATTTGCTTGTCTTCCTTTAAGGAAGAAAAATTTGCCTTAGCTGTATTTCTTTGCTTTTCTTTTTTGGGGCATCTTAATGTTCCCTTCTAAGTGGGGAAGGGAGGGTTCTTGCCTTTTCACCCCTTCCTTATCTTTTTCTTTTGCATGATGGGCTGCTTAACAAAAGACCTCTCCAACCCCCTTGGGTTTTTTGCTAGCTTTAAACAAATGCTTAAGCTAGCTTTAAAACAATTAGTAGATGTCAGTTCTAAGTTATCTTGGTTTTAGTTTCAAAAGTGTCTTCAGTTTTGGACAGAATGGATTTCCTTCAGGTTGTGTCAGTGACAATGTGGGTCAGACTTGTTGCACCAGGTCTGCGCTATGCAGCTGGATGAGATGTGCACCTTCCAGCCCAAGTCTGGCTTCCCAGGAGAGCCAGAAGCAGCCTGTTACACTGCATGCCAAGAAGAGGATGGGGTCTCATGGGTGCTCCATGTGCTGTATTAACTGGGGGGTGCTGCACAAAGGTGGGATGGTGTGGGTTCCTGCTGTAGGTTGGCAAGATGGCTGTGCTGAGCAGTGTGGCGGACTCCCTGTGCTGACCAGTCTGCACTGGAAAGGCAGCCAAGAGTGAGATTTTTGTCTCCCTTCCCTATTCCCCCTTTTTATGACAGGGAAAGGAAATGAAACTACAAATACAGAGGAAAACAAACTGTCTCTGGTCTTCCACTCTGGCAGAAGTATAGCATAACAGTTCCCTTGTACACTTTCTAATACCTTTTTTCCTAAATTTTTTTCTGGATATCTAGGTTCTAAAGCTCAACAGCTTTTACAAGGTCTCCAAGCCACTGATGAAAGTCAGCAACTACAGGCAGTGATTGAGATGTGCCAGCTGTTGGTTATGGGAAATGAAGAAACATTAGGAGGATTTCCAGTCAAGAGTGTTGTACCAGCTTTGGTAAAGATTTAATCTCAGATTTCTGTTGGAGGATATAATATTTCATTCAATGTCTTGATTAAATTAAATCATCACTATTTATGTTGTCTTCTTAATATGTGTGTGTATCTATCTTATTATTTGGTTTTGAGAGGATGTTTTGCTAAATTTGATAGTCCTATTAATTTTTGAATGGCTCAAGAATAGGCAGTGGTTCTTTTGGAATTCTTCCTAACATCCAAAATCCTGAGTCAAAAGCTACTGTACTGATTTGTACCCTTTTTATGATGATATCTAGATACATTTTTTTAAACAAACAATACTTTTTTTTTTAAACAGATAACACTGCTGCAGATGGAGCACAACTTTGACATTGTAAGTAGTTTGTAATATTTAAGAAGCTTTTGAAATATTAAAATGTTATCTGAACTTAAAATCAAATATCTGTGTATTTAATAGATGAATCATGCGTGTCGGGCCTTAACGTACATGATGGAAGCACTTCCCAGATCATCTGCTGTAGTGGTAGATGCAATTCCTGTCTTCTTGGAGAAGGTAAAATGAAATCAAAACAGTGATAAAACAGCATGAGGGGATTATATAGTTTGTTTTAACTTTAGAAAATGCCATTAAGATGGTGGCTGATTTTCCTGGCCCACAAGATAATGCAAAGTGCATGGTAAGCTTCTAAAGCCAGGCCTAATCTTTGTTCCCACCCTTACTGAAAAGTGCTGTCTCCTTCCCTGAGAACTTTTTGTTGGATTGGTGTCACAAACATACAAAATGTGTAAATAAATGAGCTGTTAACCCTTGGAGTAGCTCCATGGCTGGGGTAGCCTTAGATTGTCAGGCTTAGTCAGAGCTGGCTTCATTAGCATATGGGTCTTGGTAGAGGCTGTGTGTCTGAGTGTTAATCAAGATGATTATTTTTGAAAATCTGTTGAGAAGTTGATATACCAGCATTTTTGTTTTCTTGTAGCTGCAAGTTATCCAGTGCATTGATGTGGCAGAGCAGGCGCTCACAGCCCTGGAGATGTTGTCACGCAGGCACAGTAAACAATACTTGCAGGCAGTAAGTACAACCAAAACAAGGCCAAAACAAGGCAGGTTTGCCTCTGCCAGCTCTACATCTTTGTGATCTTCTGTGAGGATGAAATAAGAAAACAACTTTCTGTGACTTCAGCAGTACTGAGAGTGAAAATGTTTGTTTGTTTTGTTACAGGGTGGGTTGGCAGACTGTTTGCTGTATCTGGAATTCTTCAGTATAAATGCACAAAGGAATGCACTAGCTATTGCTGCCAACTGCTGCCAGAGTATAACACCTGATGAGTTTCACTTTGTGGCAGACTCTTTGCCACTGCTAACACAAAGGCTAACCCATCAGGTAAGAAGTTGTTAAAAAAATGGAACATCTGGATTTTGATCTGAAGGCAGTTTAAAGATGTCTCCAGAAACCTGTTTCTTTATTTGCCTTTGCAAGGTGATAATTGAGTTCAAGTTTCTATACTGTCAGGTTCTGATATACCAATGTACATATGGACCTTCTGTGGTTCTGTAACTGTGACATTTTATAAAACAAGACAAATAAGGTACTTTAACTCAAAGCATGAGTAATGGTTTTGTAGTCCTTGTAAGAACAAGGACATCAGTAAGACGAAGTCTGGTAGCATTACTGGTTTTATTTTCTCTTAACAGATGGGTTGCAAGGTTCTCTCCCACTTTAAATCAGAACACCCTCTGTTTCAGTTTTTGTGGGTTTTTTATGCTTTAACTTTTTGGGGGATTTTACAGCATTTTTTAAAAGTTCCTGCTTTTGTACAATAGTTTGAAGTGATGAATCTGAAATCAAGGGTCTCCTAAGGGCTATGTATCATGCAGTGCTGCTGTGTTTATAAATGAGCACCTACAATAACTGCTGCTCCAAAAGATATTTTTGGTGATCTGCTTGGTTGGCAAATCCCTGTTAAAAAGATGAAAAAGGAGAAATATTTTGTTTGTTAACAAATGCAAATAATTGGAAGCTTCCAGGTAATGGTTTTATGTATTCTTGTGCTGTTCTTAATTTTGCCTACATCGTCTTGCTGAAAGACTGCTTGAATCTTTGAGGCAGCTTCTAAGAAGCCAAATGACAGCTTTAGATTGTACTCTAGAAACAGGAAGCATCATTCTCACCAGTAGTAGGGACAAGTACTGATCCCGATCTCTGAAGAGAAGCTACAACCCACCAAAGTAAGATTTCAAGAAATTTTGAAGTGGAAATTTTCTGGAAAAGAATCTTGCGTTAGCTCTTAACAAAATAGTTGAGATTGGAAGAGAGCCCTGTTACCTAGTCCTAGTTCCTCTGCAAGTTGAGCTAGAGCAGATTGCCAGGAGCATGTCCAGATGAGTTTTTTTTTTTTTCTGTTTTTAAATATCTCCAAGACTTAATCTCTCGGGCTAATCTCTTCCAGTGCTCAGCTATCCTTATAGTTAGTGTTTTATTATGTTCAGGTGAACTTTTTTGAGCATTTCATTGAGCTTTTAACCAGAGCTATTTTCAAGGCAGTCTTTACTTGTGTCTTTGAATTTGCTGTGTTGTATGCACTGCATAATAGCAAAATCAGGCTTCATGTAGTCTGTAGAATAGTAGTGTTTACTCCTGCTTATTATCACTCCTGTTACTTCAGTTTTTCCCTATTGTTTTCTCCTTTCAGAATCCAGAAGGACTATTAGAGATCAATTTATTAATCTCTAAAGATCCCTAAAGGTGTGTTACAAGGGAGGGGTGTTTCCCCGGGAATATGTAGGAAGCACAACTGTATCAGGAGGTCAGTTTAGGCTGTCAGTGAGTTTAAAAGTGAGAGCTGTAATGTTCTGTAAAACGTGATTAGACTGGCCCTTTTGGAGAAATTTTATGAATGCCTCAAAATGACAGCATATGCTAATGCAAGTTAAAATAATTCAATTTAAACAAAACTTACAACTTTCTTATAACAGGACAAAAAGTCTGTTGAAAGCACTTGTCTGTGTTTTGCACGACTAGTGGACAACTTCCAGCATGAAGAGGTAAGAGTGTGGATGGGGGTGCATTTCTGCTTTCTTCTCCACCCACCCTGTTTCTCTTGAGGGCTCACCTTTCAAGGACTAATGTTTCCCATTTTGTTGTTCCCTCCTTGAAGAACTTGCTGCAGCAGGTTGCTTCCAAGGACTTGTTGACAAATATCCAGCAGCTCCTGGTGGTGACACCTCCTATCCTGAGCTCAGGAATGTTCATCATGGTGGTGCGCATGTTCTCCCTGATGTGCTCCAACTGCCCCACACTTGCTGTCCAGCTTATGAAGCAAAGTGAGTTCTTACTCTCCCATGTTCTAGGGGACCTGTTCATGTTAATGCTTACAGTCAGTGTGGACCTCTGTGCACTTGATTATATAAATATTCTGTTCTTTCAGTTTTTCTCTCTTACTGTGTTTCCCCTGGGATAAAAAGTTGATTTAAACTTGTTGAAAGCTTTTATCCAGAGAGGTTTTTATCCTTTTTCCTAGCTGTTGTCACTGCAGTGCTCACTTAATTTTGAGTCTGTATTGGCTGCACAGGCTATTCTCATTTCAATACAAACTGAATAATTCTTTTCTTAGTTGTGACCATGTGGGAGAACAATGTGCTTTAAGTATTTCTTCTAGGGGAAATCATTGACAAAATAACTGCTGTAGAGCTGTCTTAGTTGTCACTTGTTGTCTTTGTTCCATCTCACAAATTTTGACTGACCCCTTCACAAGCCCTGTATCTTTCCCTCTTTTCTTCTGTGTCTTGTATATTGAGTGGTGTGTCTCCCCTAGTGTCCCTTAAAGGAAAGAAACACAAACGCAAAAAAGCCACAAACCCCAGACCTGAGAACGAATACATTTTCTTGGTGTTCAAAGAAACACTTTTGTCCTATAGTCCTCTCTCTGTTTGATTTGGGCAGTAAATACCGCTTCTCTGTAGTGTCCAACACAAAACGGAATCCATATCTGATACAGGCAGTCTCACGAATAATAATTTTTTATAGATATTGCAGAAACGCTTCACTTCCTCCTTTGTGGAGCCTCAAATGGGAGTTGTCAAGAACAAATTGACCTTGTTCCACGAAGTCCTCAAGAACTTTATGAACTTACTTCTCTTATCTGGTAAGTCTTGCAGTGCTAGGGTTTTGGGTGTGGTTGGTATGTTAAAATCCTTAACTTGACTAAAATAAGGCAAACAGTTTTCAGCTTAGATGGACTTGATTGTATACTTCTAGTAAAATACTGTTTTAATGTTCTTTACAGTGAACTGATGCCTTGCCTGCCAAAAGAGGGGATCTTTGCTGTTGATACTATGCTAAAGAAAGGAAATGCACAAAATACAGATGGTGCAATATGGCAATGGCGAGATGACAGGGGTCTCTGGCATCCCTATAACAGGATTGATAGTCGAATAATAGAGGTAGTAATTCCACACTTTTGTGTGGCGATGCTTTTCAAACTGCGTGCGGTTGTATAGGGAATTGAGTGCTTTCTCTGTCTTTAAAAATACCACTCCTGATCTTTCTGAGTAAGAAACACAAGTTTCCTCAAACATCCTGCTGTAATATTGCACTATTTTGGTGTTCAGCCATACCAAATCACTTATTTGCTGTTCGTATTGAATTTCTGTCACTGTTTTTCCTACTCTGTTACCCCTCTCCTCACCTTTCATATAGTTTTCTGTTTATTAGGGGTTTCCTAACTTTATATTCTTCCTTGATTCTAGGCAGCTCATCAGGTTGGTGAGGATGAGATAAGCCTGTCTACACTTGGGCGTGTCTATACTATTGATTTTAACTCTATGCAGCAAATAAATGAGGATACTGGAACAGCTCGTGCCATTCAGCGAAAACCAAACCCTTTAGCCAGTACCAACACTAGTAAGTACAGCTCAGGAAACACCTGGGCTCTCTAGCTGTGGCTAATATATGTGGGGTTGTGCAGCCATTTACTTCTTAGTGAATAAATTTCTTATGGCTTCTGTGGAACATCAAACTATTCTGACTTACATGAATGTTGAAAATTTCATAAGAAAGCTTGTATTATGGACATGTGTGCTTTTTAATATGTAAGCTCCTCCTGGGACCTGAATCTGTGTCAAACTGGGAAGGAGCTGGGGATGTTCCTGGCTTGGGATTTCTGAAACAGTTCTGTTCTTACAGCTCTTTTATTTAAGGAAGACTCTGTGAGGGCTTCTTAATGTTAAATACATGAGAAAACTGAAGAAAAAAATATTAAACTCCTTGAAAGGGGAGGTTTTGTACAGTCTTACTCACTTTGACTTCTGGTTCTTGATTTTTTTCAATTTGAGAGCTGAATTCAATAAGCTTTAACAAAAGAAATTAATCATCAGAGCAGAGATGCAAAGGTCTGTCCAGTGATTTGTTGTGCACTTTCTCACAGGTGGACATTCGGAATTGAAGAAGGATGATGCTCGAGCACAATTAATGAAAGAGGACCCAGAACTGGCAAAATCCTTTATCAAAACACTGTTTGGTGTTCTTTATGAAGTATATAGTTCTTCAGCTGGACCTGCTGTTAGACACAAGTGCCTTAGAGCAATTCTTAGGATAATTTATTTTGCTGATGCTGAACTTCTGAAGGATGTGCTGAAAAACCATGCTGTTTCAAGGTGGGTTCTTTAACTGATGCAAATGAAACTAATTTTGAGCTTACAGCTCAAACTTTAGATTACTTTTTTTGAATAATCTTTTTCAGGGGAAAATGATACTTCAAAAGTGTTACTTATTTTTCAAAAGCTGAGGCTGCCAGCTCTGCAGGATTTTTTTTCATCATAGATTTTGCAGTAGTTGCCAATGCTAGACATTCTTACTGGAAACTTAGGTGGCCTCTGGCTGTGTGTACTAGGAGTGTCAAATATTACCTTTATTGGTTTTTTGATTTCTAAGACTTGCCTATGAAATTCTGTGGGCAAGATAACTTTGAGGTAATACAATGTGAACAGTAACAGACCTTAATAGCATTCAATGGTAAGTTTTATTCATGAAACCTCTCCTACATGTTACAGGTAAAGTTGGGGATCTGAGGATGCAACCGGAAAATAAACTAGATAGTTTTTCAGAGACAGTACTGAGTTCCAGAACATCATGTTTATAAAAGACTCTCTCCTTTATGCTGTGTTAAAACTTGGTAAAATTGATATAGGTAGGAAGAGAGCTGTTTCAATCCTTTTATTGATAGCTTTTATAAAAGCATTGTGAAATTTGTTTACTTTCAGTCTCCAGTGCTGTGTATGCAAGATGAACTGACTTGATTTAAAATGAAAAACTCAGCCAAAAACCCACAAAGCTAATTCTAATAAATTATCTGTTTTAGTCATATTGCCTCCATGCTGTCGAGTCAAGACCTTAAGATAGTAGTTGGAGCCCTGCAGATGGCAGAGATTTTAATGCAAAAGTTACCTGACATTTTTAGTGTTTACTTCAGAAGAGAAGGTAAATCATGGTTTCTTTTTTTTT
>WBNQ01033962.1:23123-45140 GCA_013401375.1 Spizella passerina | reverse complement strand
TATGAATATTTCTTTTATGATTTTGTTAATTGTCTTTTGTATGTATTGGAGTAGGTGAGGTTTTGTTATAATTATGATGATAATTAATATATACACACCTATTTTTTGATATTTTTTATTATGGTGGAATGTTTAATTTATTGAGTAGACAATTTAATTATGTTCTATCATCAATTTTGACTTTAGTTATATTTTCCTTTAATTTTTCTATGTTCTTATGGATTTTGAATGATTAGATAGGTTTATGTAATACATTCCATCAAAATTTTCACACCTCTGTTTATGTACTAGTAAAAGAAAACTTATTGTTCTATTTTGTAGAGTTTTATGTTTTACATTTTTGATATCGGTTAATAAACTATTTAATGTGAGAGAAGTAGTATTGGTTTGCTTACCTAACTAGTACCCTGGTTGATTTAATTGCTTTAGTGTTATTATCGAGGTAAGTTGGGGTAAAAATATAGATGTTGAAAAGATGTTGAGGGAGGTCTCTCTTCTCTCTTTGGACACACAGAGAAAGGGAATGGTGAGTCCCAAAGTCTTCCCTGATTTGCCTCTATTTACTTTTATTTGCATATATTGAGATGAAGCAGTGGATGGTAAGCCCCAGGTAGGATAAGGGATGTTGTGGATCTAGAGAGAAGTCTAGGAAAGAAGCACAAAGGGCTGTGAATAAGAAATTTGTGATTGCAACATGATTTTTGCAGAGATGTGAACACATCTGCCTTGATCTGTTAATATGCTGCAACATGTGGTACATTGTGAAAAGTGAGGCAGAAGGAGGAAGGGTAGCACTTGATATATTCTGATTTTTGTTCCCCTTCTGAAGGCAATCTAGAGCAGAAGCACCTTGCAGCCAAGGTGGAGTGGAAAAGGCACTTGATGACAGAGAAGGGGAAATGGGAGAGCTTTTGGGAAAAAAAGTTGTTGGTAACCTTATGCCAGAGGTCTCAATTTTAATACAGATTCTCATATAGTTCATCACAGATAGAATTAGGGACCTTGCAAGTATCTTGTAGTTATATTTGTGTTTATATTTTCCCTACCTCTTTTTTTCCTCTCCAGTGCCCTAGGGAGCCATCTCTAAGACCTCATAAATGTGAGATTTCATTTTCTAATGCTATTTCATTTCCTGGATGGAAGACCTGCCACGAGAAGACCAGACCTCAAATTATAATAGCCCTATAAATAACTCCCTAAGGCAAAGGGAAAAAAGAAAGCCTTTGAAAGACAACCACAAATGCAGAAATGGAGGTTTTGGGTTCTTGCAGAACCAGATTAAGCGGTTCTAGTTAGAACATGGTTAATTTTTTGGGTTTCCCTGTTTATCTCTTTGCGTTGTTTACATAACAAAATTATGTTTCAAAAGTCATCAGAGGCCTTCTGCTTGAGCTTAATTTTCTACAGTGTTTTGATGCCTTTTGGCCTGCCTTTAGATACTGCTAAAAAATGGAATTTGCGGGTAAAATTGAAAACAATCCGACAAACTGACTAAAACAAATACAATGATGGATTGAGTAAAAATAGCCTGAAAATGCAACTTTTTCTTCTTTCTGGGTGAATTCGTTTTAATTCAGCAGACCCAGACAGTCTGCCTGCTTTCTGCTGGAAATCTGTGCGGAATTGGCACATCGACTAGAATAAAAACATTCCCGAGGAATCGGCGTGTTCTGTCAAAACATTTGAACAGCTCCTGTCTCCCAGAGCACAGCATTGCTCTGGAGCCGGCAAGGGAGCTCTGCAACGTTGCTGAAGGCTTCCCCTGCAGCCTCCCATCTCAAACCCACCTTTCTGCACAAGCATGGGCCAAGTGTTTCAGGTTCAATTATATTTAGCTGTGGTAGAGAAGGCAGTTTACAAGAACCTTTTGCAGCATGGTTGGACCTGTGTAAGGCTGTCCTTCCTCTGTTCCTGCTAAGGTTGTGCTGTACATGGAGTCTTTTAGGTTGCAAAAGTGTCTGGAATCCAACCATTAATCCAGCAGTGCCAAATCCACCACCAAACCATGTCTTTAAGTGTCTCATCTGCATGTCTTTTAAATACCTCCAGGGATGGTGACTCAACTGCTTCCCTAGGCAGCCCTCTCAGTGCTTGACAGCCCTTTTGGTGCAGAAATTGTTCCTAGTGTGTGAAGGAAAAGTCGTGGAGTTAAGGTTGAAGGATCCCAGTATCTTCCTGAATCGATATAGTGTCTGGGGACAGGTAGGCTGGCAAATCTAAATCTGAGCTCCAGGAGAATTCCTGCTGTGCAGGGATGTGGCTTTCCCAGTGCCGCATATTTTGCTGCTGCATGACTCAATGTGTGAGGTTACTCTCCAACAGCAAAGTCCAACCTCTGTGTTCTGGATTAATAATAATAATTTTTATGATTTGATCAAACTAAAAAAAGTAATCTTTGGCTAGAAAGAGGTACTCAGCAATTACAGGGTTTAACAGAGCAAAGTGTGGTGAAACTCAACATTTTCAGCTTGACACTGATTGCTTTATTTTTGCTAAGTAGTATCTTATTCCCCCAGCACTGAGATGAAGGGGGTCTTGCTAGTAGGCTCTGCTTTGTATGAATGAGACTGGTAAAATCTGCCTGCAGACAATTTACTAGAGATACTGTCTGTCTGTTATTGAGACTAATTGCTAAGGAACGTAATTGTATCATTCCTGTTACCAAAATTGATATTCCCTGCCTGACTCCAGCTAAATGAGTTTTTATTTTTGCAGAATTTCTGGGCTGTTGCGTGCTAAGGCGTTGTGTTGAAACAAATGAGGTTTTTCCTTATACTTGACAGAGAGGTGTGTCTTAAGCAGTTAAGATGCACTAGCAGATGGTGTCCTTTAAGGCTGAACATGTGACAGTAGCCTGTTTGAATGAGTATCCATGCTAGTTTTAGCACCAGGAGGAAATTAAAGTCCAAAGAAGCCGCTTCCCTTGCCCTGTTCCTTCTGGCAAGGGAGGGAACAGAAAGGTGCCTGACTTCTGCTGCTGAAAGCTCCTCACATGAATGGAATAACAGCACGGTCACACCCATGGAGTGCTGAAACTCAACACCCTTTCTGTAACCAGGACAGTCTCTGGTGTGCTTGTCTAAGCCCTGTCCAGCAGAAAAAGCATTTATAAGTCAGCATAAAAGTAAACAAGGTGGGAAGGCAAGCAACGCAATGTGTGGTTATTTTGCACACTGTGGCACATGCCCACATAGAAATTGGGTATAATTTAGAATGCAAGTGGCATCACTGAGAAATCTGATGGAAGACAATGACCTGTGTCGGGCAGAGAGGGAGGGCAGAGGTGGCTCACAAACCAGCCCTAGATCTGCATGGATTAGTGTCAGCACAGCAGACTTGCAGGGGATGGGCTGGGAATGTGCATTCCTAACTCTATTACTTATCCCCTGGCCAGAAGGACCAGATGTGTTGCATTGCATAGGCAACATATTTAATCTGTGAATAATCATTCCTGATGGATCCCCTCCAGACAGTCCAAAAGTTACATTACTGAGCCCCAGCCTATTTTACATAGAAGGACAAGACCACCCAATCCAGTGCCTATAGGGAAGGGAGAAGGTGGAATTGCTGTGATTTCACATTTTATCAAGCATCTGTATGCTCCATGGACAGAATGCTTATATACTGGTGTCTAACCTGAGGCAGCTAAAGCCATGCTTTGGTACCCAAATATGTTACCATAGGAATTGTCACAGGAGTTAACAGGTGTTGGTACTTCAAAATGTTGCTACAGCTATTTTATTTTTTTTAGTTATGTGAAGTCTAGCCTGCTGCACTTAATTTTGTCTTAAGCATATACTATGCTGAAAAAATATGGTCACCTTTAGGACTCAGGTTTCTGGAAACTGAGGTTTCCCATCCCTGAAAATTTTGGACAGGGCTCTGAGCAACCTGATCCTGTTGGAGGTGTCCCTGCTGATTGAAGGGAGGTTGGACTAGAAGGCCTTTAAAGGTCCCTTCCAACCTAGGCTATTCTATGACCAAAAAGATGAAAAGGCAGTTTATCCCAGTATGGCCATATGGGAGGGGAAAACATGATAAAATCCTTCTCTGAACAATTATAGCAAAAATATATGTTAAAAGGCTTTAAGATGTTTCATGATGATGAGCCCATCATTTGACAGGCAAGGTAACGGACTGGAACAACAGTGTCAGAATTGAAGCCTCTTAATACATTATATTAATGTCTTGCAAAGATCTGAGACTCGAGTTTGTGTGGACTTCTCAAGGGAGTGCTCCTGTGTTAGGACAGTGGTATGCTGAAAGCTTATCATCTGGAGAGGGAGACTTGAAAGAAAGGAAAGGTGCTTGCAGTTTTCTGGGCAAGGAAACTGAGGGCTGTGGCTGTAACAATTTTGCCTCACCACCCATTGAGACCAAATGCCCTCTGTGTTCACTGGGCATGGGCACAGGCAGCCAGTGATTCCTGAGCTTGTGCAGGAGGAGGGTGTGACAAGGGCTGTGGATACCCAGTGCATCAGCACCCGGTGGCCTCTGGCACAGTGCCACAATCGATGCCACCTTCCTAGAGTCCCTGCTGTTCCAGGAAAATCTTATATGTAGGAGGATAGTGCCTTAAAACATTGCCACGGGAATAAGTAAACACCTTAAGTTGAGCATTCAAACCCAACTTGCTATTCTCCTACTTTTGTAGTGATTTTGGTAATTTTCATTTGGTTTAGGAAAAATAGAAATAAGTGTTAAATTCATGCTTAAAAGATTGCATCTCTTCGGACACATTTGTTATCCTTTTTCTCATTTTCAACAAGTAAACTTGCTTTTGCAGCAGAGATTTTGACATTAAGAGTCTTGATAGAATAATAGGCATGAGACGGATTGCAATCTATTGCCTCAAGACTTTGCCAATCATAAACTAAAATCAGTTAATGCATTGAGTTAGATCTTGCTATATTGGACAATGTGCTAGTAGTATTAAAAATATCAATCCAGAAAATATATTGATTATATTATCTCCATAGCAACAAACAATAATAGGATAATGTTTGCATAATAATTGTGCTTTGTGAAAACCTTTCAGAATAATTACTGCATTGTGGTCTTTTCACAATGTGGAACGCAATAACGCTTCTTCCTTGACTGCAGTCACCATCAGCACTGCGTCAAGAGATGATGTTTTTGTGTGCATGCATATGTATTCATGGGTAATTTTGCTTCGGGTGAAACAATTCAGCAGACTATTTTGGGATCCATTTTTAAATGGTCAAGACCACAAATTGGCAATTGTTTTCCGTGTGGCTTGTTTTCTCCCACCCCCTCTGACAACTGGCTACTGTAAAAAGAGGTCATTAACATTCCTTTTCCTGCCTCTTTCTTTACAAGGCACGAAGATTTTGGCATGTAATGCAAGTGGATGTCCAGCTACTCTGTTAAGGATTTGTGGGAGAGAGGAACTCTGCTCTAAAGACAGTGCTTCATATCTGTTCCTTTAATTGAATTTAATCTATCATCCTCTAGTAATGACTTGTTCTGCAGGAGCTGAGATATTTGCCTGTATTTTAGGGGACCTGGCTCTCTTGTGCGTCCTACATTGTCGTATAAATAATAACCCGAGGTTGTTATGAATATATAGAGATACTTTCCTACATGTAAGTAAGGAGGTGTACATATAACATTTTTAGCCTGAAATTTTGGCAGGAGAGTCGGAGGACTGATATATACACTCTTCATCTGGGTCTTGCTCTTTACTTCCACATCAACCCTGCAATTTATATCTTGAGTTAAAAAGAGGCATTAACACAAATCCGTGATGAAGCCAAGTTTTTAGAGCGGCCCTGTGTAGGATCCACTCAGCAATAACAAAAACATCTCTATATTATCAACCCTGTGTTCAGCACAAATCCAAAATATAGCCCTATTCTAGCCACTGTGAAGAAGAATAACTCCCCCAGCCAAAACCAGCACAATTGGTAAAACCTCCCACTTTAATCCATGAAGTTAAGCAGCTAAGCCATCCTGTGTCTATGAAAGGTCCTTGGGGTCCTGGCAGTAGATCTGGAGTCTGTTCTCCTTCTGGTCATGGCAGTATTTAATGTTGCTCAAGAGCTGGGTTTAGAGATCAGCTAGCACTGCTGCTAAATATTGCACTGGCAGGAGCTTCCCCATGGCTTTTGTAGGGTGCCCCATGCTATTCCAAATGGTGTTGTGGGATTGCCCCTTTACTTCCAAGGACATGAATGGATGTCATGTTGTTTAGTGGTCACTCTTCCATGCCTTTTTCTGTGGGAAAAATACTGATGTCAGATAGATTAAAATTTGAGCACCTCTTCTGCACATAATTTTATTTTGATTCTTACTTCTGGAGAGATTTAGTCATTCAAATGTCCCATAATTTATCTTACTGTTTACCAAACAGGAGTCCCCTTTTCTTTGAGGACCTTCAGAAGAAAGCCCCTGCTTTGAAAGCACTACCTAAAATAAGTGACCCTCTTGGACCTGGGAATGTGCAGACCCTCTGCTCTGTACAGGTGTACTGTGTAGATAAGAAAAGCAGGAGAGAGGAGGAGTGCTGACAGTTTTCCATCTGAGATGATGGAAGCATCAGGAGCTTGGTTGTGCTGTTTTCCTCTCCAGTCCCTCCAGGTGGTTGCTTTATGGGGAGGATGTGATGGAAAGGTGGTTTTATATGCCTGGCAGTGGTTACTGTCTGCCAGGGGCCCAGCCTCTGAGGGATGTGGTTAATTCACAGGGATATGGAGGAGGAGTTGTTGCCCTCGACTCTGTGCCTTATGCCAAAGCATCTAGGCCTGCCTAAGTGTTGTACTGAATGAGGGTGCCAATCACCTTTCTCCCTTCCCCTGTGCAGATGAATTCAGTTACGAAAGCACAGCTAAATGAATTTGTTCCTCTGGAAAATGTCTGGTATTTGCAGGTGTGCAGCATCATTCGTTAAAAAAGGAAGCAAGCCCAGATGGCTCGACAAGGAGTTTTTGGGGTTTTTTTTTTTTTCTGGTCCTGCTGCAGAATCCAGCCCTGAGTGATGATCTAGAAACAGAAATGAATGGCTGACTGGAGCCAATTGAATCCCCACCTCCAAACCTGAGTTCTTCTGTCTGTAAAATTGTTACAGTTGAAACTGACTCTGTTTGACACACCCTGTGCTAGCCAGTGATCTTACTGATTGCTAGAGCTCCCAAATTCTCATTCCACTGCAGTCTCCTGTTTAGTTTCCTTGTGCTATATCAGCTCCTGATGCTCTCTGCAATCCTGTCTCCAGCCCACACAGCGATTGGCATTGTGTGTTTGTCTCCCTCTTCCTAATCCCTTTCCAGGGAGGCCTGATATGGCTTTCTAGTGCTTCTGGCTTTTGTGCTCAGATCCTACAAGCTACCACATGGGTGGCTTAGGTCTTAAACAGTCTTTGGCTTCAAGACAGAATATCAAGAGTAACTTAGCTTATGAAAACAAGGAGATTTGCTGGAACAGTTATTTTAAAATAGGTGAAGTGTCAACTGCCTGCTGCAATGTGGCTATCACGGCTACAGTTTGTTGTATTCCCAAAGGGATAAAATTATTCTGCACAGGATCTTACAGCCCATCTCTGTCCATAGTGCTTTGAGGTAGGTCTGTCCTACCTGGTGGACATTGCTCTGGGAGCAGGATGAAGTGCTGGCAGTGTTTGTTCCATGGCTGGGCTGAAGATGTTGCTCTGCAGACACATTCCCCCTCCTGCCCTGCTGAATGTATGGGCTCGCCTCCAGCCCTGTGTGTGTCAAGCTGACGTGTCTGTCCTTAACCTTGTGGCTCTTACAGAGGTGCCATGTGATAGATGGGAGCAAAAGGGACCTGTCATGCCTGTGTCTGGCCTGTCCATGCTGCAGATAGCAGCATGCTCTGCTCTCCATCAGAGGCCACTACAATCTATGGGGACGTTTTTCTCTTTTTGTGCTTAAGAGCTGCATCCATACAAGGTGGGAATTAGGCAAGAGGAAGCTGAGCTTGTCTGGCCATGTTAAAATACAGAAATAGTCCTGGTATCTTTCAGTAATGCATTAAGTAGCATGATTAATGTCTGTCACATGTAGTGATCTTTCCAGGTCTCTTCCCTCGATGCAGGACTCTATGTGCTTTGGTTTGTATACTGTTCTGTGTCTCAGCATCATCACAATGGAAGATCAAAATTTGAGACCTGAATTTGTGATTATCTTAAGTGTATGTTTCATAGTTTTGAACTTGGTGGTCACAGAAAATTAGGTAGCATGGATTTATAAACAGTTCATAAACAATGGCAGACACCCCTACACTCTAAGAGGGGATTGTCTCTGAGGAGGCCAAGATATTGCTCACTCAATGAGTAATCTTGAGTCCCACAGATGAGGTTTTCTTGAAACCCACCTAAACAGCGCCCACTTAGACACTAGTGAGCAGGATGAGATGGCCCAGAGTTTGCACCAGAAGAGAAAGCGTAATCATTGTCATCCTAATTCTGTAGGTCAAGGTGCAAGATTTGCACAAGGATGTGTAATTTTTCCGATGTTAATTTCAAAGTCTGTTTGCACTCTGTGGCACCCAAGACAGACTTTTTCACAATGGGTTTGGTTAATATATTTTATCCTTTAAAATGACATTTTCGTGGTCTGAAGGATTCTGCTGTTGATAGGTCTGAGAAGGAAGGGAACACTTCTGAAGTGGAAAAGCTCCTTGAGGAAGGAGTCCCTGTCTCCCTTTCTTGGGAAAGAAGTCAACTCTCATTTCTCTGAATGCCACCTTGCTGGCAACAAACAAGGTGTGTTGTGTGTTGCTGTGTTGTCAGAGTATTCCCCGAATCTTCGTTTTCCTTAGTTACCCTGTCTGTATGTCCTGCAAAAAGTTGTTTCCATTTCTTCAAATTATGTTTGAAGATGACTGTTTTATTTCTCTTACGGAAGGCCAGCAAAAAATGAATAAAATTAATTCACTGTTAGTGAGATGTGCTGAATGCTTATGCTAATCCATCTGAGACATTGAGTTCACAGTGAAAATCCACATTACAGTGGTCTTCTATTGTGCAATGAACTCCCTCCTATAGAGAGCACTGTAATTCTCTGCTTTCCTGCTGTAATTTGAGGATGCAGTAATATTAAGGCAGCAAAGGTGGTTAGTGATCCAGTGGAATTACATGTAAGTAGAGATTGTGCAGCAGAGAATTGCACTCGGTTTGGAAGGAAGACAACTTAGAAGACATTTAGTGGAAATTACATACTTTAGTAAAAATGAAATAAATCCATCGCTCCTTCTATTTTTCTTCTAGTTTCTTGATTTATTATAAATATATGTTTATCAAAGGATCAGAAACTGCAGCGAGTCTGTAAGACCTCATATGGAGCCTTTCATGAACACACATTGAACAAATTGTAATTCTCTTTGTACATGTCTTCATAATGACATGTTTTCTGTTTTGGACAAAAGTTCCTAGAAGCCTGAATTGGTGTCATCTGTGACATTTACTATGAAGTAAAATAAGGGCCTAGCAGGGGTAAATGTTATCTACACAATAGTCCTAGTAAAAATAGTAAGTTTGCAATTATATCTCTATAGTGGATATAAACAAGGTTGAAGCTAACAGCAGGTAACTTTCAAATAGATAAAAAGAAATATTATTCTAACCAGTGTAATCAGACTGGAGAATGCATCATAGCAATAATCAGAGAATCAAATGCAGCAGCTGGAATAATTTGAGGGTCTGGTTCATTTTATGACTAATTACATTTGTAGCTATGCATACTATAAGAGTAATTCAATCTTAAGCTAATAGTTGGGTGAGGAAGAAACCTCCCTCTACTTAAAGCATTTTAGAGTTAGCCGTGCACATACGGTTCCTTTCCTCACGCCTTTCTTCAAAGCCTCAGGCATGTGATATGTCTGAAAGCTCAGAAACAGATCAAATTTGTTGATATTCCTTTCCTTTCTCATATACTGTCTGTGTTGCTGTGGCAGAGAAGGAATGTTTTTGCAAGCTACCAAGGAGGAGGACTGTGAAACCTTCAGCTTGTCTCTGGCTCTACCATTGACTTCTTGTGTGGCATTTGGCAAATTGCTTAATCTTGTGTACTTCCAACTCCCCACCTGTGACAGATTGGCATTTAACAGCCCAAAGATGTTGAGGAAATGAAGTCTCTAAAGTGAAATGAGATTGAAAAAAGAGGCAAAAAGAAAGCTAGAATCTCATTGCAGTATGCCAAATTAATGTATGAGACTATATCTATATGAGAATGAGTTGGAAAGTTGAGTCAGTTACAAGTGTGAATGCTGTGTGCACATATGAATGTGTAGTAAATCTTTTCCATGAGAAGAGTCCCTCTTATTCCAGAAGTGACTGTACATCTCCTTGAGGGGCTGGTGTAGATGACCTGGGTAATTCATCCTACACTTAATTTTTATAAGTATCCACATCTTGGTTCTTGTCCTCACTGTCCTGGCTAAAAGGTTTCTAAAATCTTGCAACTTCAATAGGCAATAATTTTTATCTCATTTCAAGCAACATTTATCCATAGCCAGTTTATCTGACTTTGATCTTTAGTAATGTAGACCTTTATATTACATAGATATTTTTCTCTCCCTGCTGATTCCTCCCAGTACAGCTCTAGACAGCAAGCATGTCTCCTCCCTTTGGTCTGCTAAAATGAACCTTTGGTTAGCTAAAATGGACTCTCTTAATTATGACTTGTAAGACAGGCCTTCTATTCCCCAAAGATCCTTGTAACCCTTTTCTCCAGTTGTTCCATTTTTAATTCATTCCTTTTGAATGTGGCAGCTCATCAAATTTACATGCAGCATTCCAGAGAAAGCCTATCCCAGATACTCTACATCGGTAGTTTCCATCATACTTTTTTCCATCGTTTTTATCTTATGGTTCATGTGTGCATCCAGGTTTTTCACTTCTGTCTTATTTTCAAGCATTTGCCTGCTACTGCAGAAATTCTTGGAGTTAACATAGTCTCTCTCTAAGGGCAGGAAGCTCTGCTTTCAACTAAAGACTCTCCTCTGTTGCAGTTGTTCAGGTTCTTCAGGTCACCCAGTTCTTCTGGTATGACAATCTCAGTCTGTCTGCTTGCTGAGAAAAGGATCTCTCTATTCAGAACCATGTACTTCACTGAAGCCTTGACTCCCTTTTGTGCCAAACTCAGTCCTCCAAACGCTGAACAAGGTTTCTCCCAGGATTGACCCTTGAGAAAACTGTGGATTTCCTCCTTTGCTGGCTGTACCTTTTCTTTCTACTCTGTCCGTACTCACTTCCCTACAGCTTTGATGTTTACAATTTTTTGAGTTTTTATTCTGATTTTCATCCTTTTGGGTGTGACAG
Organism: Spizella passerina; assembly: GCA_013401375.1. Taxonomy (NCBI): domain Eukaryota; kingdom Metazoa; phylum Chordata; class Aves; order Passeriformes; family Passerellidae; genus Spizella; species Spizella passerina. The sequence continues at coordinate 33,841 of WBNQ01033962.1, read as the reverse complement.
TGGTTCCCCAGCCACCAGACCAAATGCATCACACAAAATCTGTGTGCATCTTTCATTGTTCCCTCACTAAGAAAATATGTTATTTTCCTAAAGAAAGATAAAAAGCAGTATATCCCATTTTCCATTAGGTATTTCCTGTGGAGTGGGCTGCCATGAGGTGCCTGAGGGACTGTGAACTGGCTGGAGCTGCTCCATCCAACCATCCACTTGGGCAGTGCAGGTGCTTTCAACTCTGATGTCAAAGACATATAGTGGGTTTTGTGAGGAAAATCTGAGAAATCTTGCATGCTGCTGAGGTCAGGCTTTCCTCTGTGTGTTTGCTTCCTTGGCTCCCCCTCCCTCCAACTCTTCAGTTACCAGCCTATTAGAATCAGCCATTAACCTGGTTAATGGGGAGAAACAGCAAACACCAGAAAAGATGATGTGCTTTTCTTAATTCCCATTTGGAAACTTGACTGGTTTAAGCAGTAAATGTCTCAAGAAAAGACAAACCTCAGAAAAGGGTCCAAAACATGTCTTGCTTTTGTAATGCCAGCACACTGAGGTGGAGAAGGATGAGATGAGTACTTCACTGTTGAGTGGTCTTTGGGGGCAAAAAGGTGGCACCCTGCCAAAACTGCCAAGGTGGCTTTAAGCTGGGGTGCTGAATGGGCATGACTGAGTTGTGTTGTGCCATCTGATCCTTTTGGTGATATGGTTAAGGTGATTCCTGGGTGCCTTCTTATCCTTTGTGTGATATGACTTGAACCCAAGAGCCTTCGTCCTCTCTGAGTAGGAGAGGTGGCAGAAGAAGAAGAGGGAAAAGAAAGGCAGGGGGTAAGGGCAGAGGGGGAAAGGAAGAGCTCAGGCAAGAGGGAAAATAGCCATGTTTCAGGGAGGAATTAAAGCTGTTTCACTGAAGTGAGATAACAGCTCTTTGTTAAGGACAACAAGGACTAATGCAGCACACAGAAATAACCTGCCCACTTAATTTTTATTAAAGATCTGAAAAGGTAGAAGGAAAGAAATTTACAGTTTGTTTGGTATTTAGCTCAGGTAATTTTTTTAAAATTGTGTAATGAGAACACATTGTCCAAATTTTCATATGCAGATTCAATTAGTGTTCAGTTAATTAGCCTTTACAGATGAGATTAACTTAATTACATAACACTAACCTCTCTTAATAACTATTAAGGGTACGAAGGCTGCCGTTAATAAATTTAGAAGGGCTATATGTGTTTTTTAAAATCTGAAATGACACACACATAAATTAAACCAAATTACACACAGAGGACAACCATTAATGGTAATGATCAAAGGAAACAAACTATGTACATAGCTCAGAATCAGACTGCTTAGAAGTTCACGCTGTGTTCCTCCTCTTGTCTGCTGGCATCCTAGTGATTTCACTAGGATTATTACTGGAGCTGATGTAAAGTCTGGGGTCATTCCTTCAAAGAGGGTTGCAGACTGATACAAGGTTACTTTAATTAAATGTTAGCTTGTGTTAAAAAAAAATAATTATGTACTAGGTTATTAGCAATTTTCTTTTTCAGGTGGTGTAAAGAAAAATGTGTGAAAGCCCATTGAATGCTAAAAATCTGATGCAAAAATATTTATTGTCATTATGTACCAGAAACAACTGTATAGATTTTTTTTTTATCTCTTGATATGAGGCTTGCACTTGAACAATGATGCTGTGATTATTAATATCACAATGAAACAGAGCGTCACATCTGATATAGGGTGATAAAGGTGGAGCATATATGGGACTAGTTATGGGATGTGGCATCTTTGGCTTCTGAGTCACAAGTTTGAATCCAGGGTGTCTTGGTAAAGCAACTGACATCAGATAATATCTGATACTTTTCAGAAAGGAGCAACAAAAGAAGCCTTTTTCCCTTGGCTGTTCTTGCATGGGTAATGTTTCCCACTTGCAGTGAATTTTGATGGGCTCATCACATCCATCTTCTCAGAGCTCAGTAGCTTTTATGACATTCAGTACACTGCAAAATTCAAGGGCTACCCTCATTGCATTCTCTAGGACCCATTTTGGAGTCCAGATTTTGAGTTACTGTCAGGAGCAGGCATCTGCTGCATCCCAGCTTTGTGGCTCTCTTCAAACCATTTTATCTCATGACCCTGAAGGAGCACGGTGAAGTTCATAAACCACATAATTTGTTTTTCACCTGCAGTAAGCTGAAATGTTCAAAGCATCCTCCATACAATCTGAGTAATTTTCCATTTGAAGCCATGAGATCTGCAGGTATTGAGCAACTAAAAGGAATAGGTTGGATATGCCTCATGTTAAACACCCCAAAAATCAAAATACATAGCTTCTCTCTGAAACACGCTTTTTTGTGAGAACTTTGGCTTAGTGCCTACAACCATTTTCAGCCAGGAGGAAAGATGACATTGCTGCAGATTTTTTCCTTGCTGTGAAGAACTAGCAAGGTGAATATGCAATGAGGAGGAAATTGCTGAAGTATCTGTCTTGGAGTGGCAGAGTCTATTGAAAAAAAAGGAGAGGGGATACTTGAGCAATTTCAGCCCTTTCACGTCTGCAGCTCAAGCTGAATCTTCAACAGTCAGTATCTCAAGAAAAATGGTTGGCAGTGACCAGACTTTGCTTTGTCTGGTGCAGACCCAAATCTTGTTCTCTTCCATGGGGTTTGTGCCTGTATTCCTGAGAGCAGGATTTGGCCTTGTGAGTGGTTCTATCCACAGATGCAGCCGATGATACATGCTCAGAGGATAGGGAGAATGCAAATTCCTTGCAGGGAGGCAACCGCCAGATACGTAAACAAAGAACCTTCTGGGTGTGCAGCAGTCAGCCCACTTGAGCTGCTGTTTCCATGGTATACCAGATGCTGTAAAATATGCTTTCTTCAGGGGAAGAAGCTTTTCCTACCCCTGCATTATCCTGTTTGATGATGGACTGACCTCAGGCTGGTACCTCACTGCATGGGCCACACGTGGCAGGTCCCCCTGGCCTAACCATTTTCTGAGTTGATGATGATAGCTCATCTCTGCAGCTTCCAAACAAAGAAAGCACTAAGTGATTTTTTTTTTTTAAGCTTGGAACATCATTGCTAACGATGCTTTTAATTTTTACTACTGAGTGTTTAATGCACAACAGTTCTTCCTGATGCACATGGTGTCGTATCATAATCCTGAGTGTTTTTTTGCTTTTCTGTTTCCTTCTGTTTTTCAAAAAAACCCAGAATACATATATTTCCATTTTCCTCTGATTATTCTTTTCCTAATCCCCATGTTGTTTTGTTATAATTCCTGGTTTAGGGAGCATAAAGCCACTGGGTACAGGTCAGCTGGTGCCATTTCTGAGTTTGACTGCAGATCACCCAGTGGATAAATAGGAGGAAAGGAAGCAAAGATAGGTGATGTCTACTCCCATTTTCTTGTAAAACAGCAGCTGATTGTGAGCAGGTGCTTTGTTATGTCATAGATACTAAGTACAAGTGCAATTATAAAACATGGACAAGTCTGCAATAATTGATTGAAGGAAACCAAACTCAGCCAGTGTAAATAAATTACCAAAAGCACTTATGAGGCTTGCTGTGCTTCAAGCATGACTCAGGGGAGAAGGCAAGGATGTTTTCTGGGTACCTGTCTACTGGAGGCCGTGTTTGGGGATGGTGCTGCAACACTGGCAGAGCTGTGTGGATGTGGCATTTCCCCTCACTCTAGGACCATGCAAGTTCCTTGGCTTTCCTTGTGGCTATCAAGGGCGAACACAGGGGCCTTTTTATGGCTCTGGCTTCCTGCAGCTGAAAGCCCTACTGTGGTGTGTAAGGGATAGATGCACATGCTCTCTGCCCTGTTACAGTCCTGCCACCACAGCTCCATAGGCTCCTGTGTGTGCTGTTGGCTTCTCTTTCCCAGTCCTACTGCCACAAGACCTGCTTCCAGGTGCTCACCAGGCCCTGGAGGAGGCCAGGACAGCAGTGGGTCCCAGGGGGGAACAGTGGAGGCTGTAGTGGTGAATATGTGTGTGCAGTGATGCACAGCATGAGAAAGTGTCCTTGGGTGTAGAGAATTAAGGCTTCTTTTACTCCTGAGGATACTTTCTCATGATCTTTCCCAGGTGCTTTTCAACTCCTTCTCTTCCCCCATCCTGCAGGCTAGTAGTTCTCACTTTAGGGAAAAAAAAATTAAGTGTGGTTAATTTTAAGCCAGTGCAGTTATTTAGGAGTCCTGGAGGTGGAAAGCCAGTTACTGGTTAACAGATCTGATTTGAAATGTGTTCTGCCTGACCCCCTGCTAATGTAGTTGAGCCAGAAGCAGCTCTTCCAAGAAGCTGGCTTTCTGGAAGGCTTTTTCACTGAATCATTTAAAGCCTAGGCTTCTTGAAAATGTTAATATCCTGCTGGCTCACTGGAATGCAGCTGGTGGGTACAGCAAGTGCAATACCTATGTGCGTGCCTGCAATCCAAAGCGCAGTGAGCAGGCAGGGCTCAGGCTGCAGCGTGGGTGTCCTTGCTGGAGGCTCAGCCTAGGAGGGAAGTGGGCTGGAGCTCAGACCTGATTTGGCATTGCCCCACAGGGCTGCAAGTTCCTCTGCCCTGCCCAAGCAGTGGGGCTGTGATATAGCAGTGCTTTCACACCGGTGGGGCTGTGGTGTGACCTCGAGCTGTGCTGGAAGTGTCGCTGTGTTTGTGCAGCCTGGGCTCTGTGGTCACAGTGTGCCCGTGGGCTGGCCCTGCTGGGTCAGCCTGAAATGGCTGCATGCAGAATCTGAGCCCAGGATTCCCCCTTGCACCAGCAGACAGCCCTTATAATGCTGAAATCACAGCAATTGCAGGCTGTGTATCTCTGTAGCAAAAATGCAGGTTGGTGTGAATGTGTGTGTGCCATTCCACCTCCCATGGTGTCTGCAGGCAAAAGCCTTTCTGAGTTAGCTGTCTGTATTTGTGGTGTTACAAAGCCTTTGTCCACCTTAGCTTCTCTGTGCTAATGTGTGAGGCTTTTCTGCTTACCTTAGTAGTGAAGAATTTCTCAGGGGAGAATATATATTATTTTCAGGCAATATACATTCTCCTCAGGCTGTCATCCACCTCTTTCATAATTTTATCTTCAGCGTATTTTCTTACACGTCATCCTGTGGTTTTTGTAGCTAAAGGAGAACCTAGAGTTCTTGCCTTAAACTGGGGACATATTGTCCTGCAGAATAAAAGTGTTACAAGTCCAGGATTAAAAAAAAAAAAAAGGCACAACTGTACTATAAGAATAAAAAATAATTGAGGGACAATATGAGGACTGTAGGTGGTGGCAAGCGCTTTGCTAATTTGGACAATAAGTTAGTACCCAAGAGTGTTAAGTTGGATCATTACTTTTGGTTACCAGATTTGCTTAGTGTGGCAAAATACTCTCCAAGCATGCACACATTACATGGGCTTGTTTATTTATGTCAACAGTAGATGTATTTACAGTAGTTGTATTGTTCTAGCTAATATTCTGTGGGATGTTGTAAAAAGCAAGAAAGATTCAATATGAGACATAAGTATTCTACATTTTTAGTGAATTTTCTCTTAAGAATGGAAATAGATCATGCTAGTCTGTCTTCTGTTAATATAAACACAGATTAATGCAATCAAATGGGTTACTTTTTCCATAGACAAGTTGCAAACACAATGGAGCACGGTCCTTCAAATATTGCAGTTTCATTAAAGCAGATATTTTATCGTTCATTTTCAGGGATATTATATATTTTGCACACCTTTAGATTGATCAATTTGAATTCATTTAAGATGCTAACAATTGAGTATAGTGACAGGTTTATTTAGATAAATGGATACGAATTTTCTTCAATTATGAAAATGGAAGACAGTAAAAATAGTAAAATTTTTAAAAAGAAATCTGCTTACTATTCTGCGGAATGTACCAGCCGACTGCCACGTGCTAAACTTTGACTTGGCAGGTTTCAGGTTTTTTAATAATGCGACTAAAACCAAAACAAGATGACCTTGCCATATTCCCTGTGCTTCCCTTTTGTGTAGTAATTCATATACTTGTCATCTTATTAATTTATCTGTTAAGTTTTCCATCCATTTGCATATCTGAAAAAATTGAGTCAGGACCTAAATGGTGAATTTAGTTTAAAAATATTGAATCATGAAATAGTAACAAATTTTGGACAATAAAACATTGGTGAAAACATATTTCATGGCTGTCCAGATATTTTTTGGGTTGGGATTTGTTTTTCCAGCCATCCTTTCTAGACTCTGTTTGTCACATGTGGGCAATATTAGAAAGGTGAAGGTAGGAGTTAATACGATGGTTCTCCTGGCTGAGGTTCTACCACTTTGTGTGAGTGGCAGAAACAGTGTGTAATAGAGCTTCTGCTAAGCACTCTAAAATATTGTGGTTTTTATCTTTCTCTAAAATATTGTGGTTTTTTTTTCTTCCAGGGTTTTTGGGAGAGCCACACAAAACTCATAAAAGAGTATGGACCTGTTTGTGGGTAANATCATGCTAGTCTGTCTTCTGTTAATATAAACACAGATTAATGCAATCAAATGGGTTACTTTTTCCATAGACAAGTTGCAAACACAATGGAGCACGGTCCTCAAATATTGCAGTTTCATTAAAGCAGATATTTTATCGTTCATTTGCAGGGATATTATATATTTTGCACACCTTCTTTAGATTGATCAATTTGAATTCATTTAAGACGCTAACAATTGAGTATAGTGACAGGTTTATTTAGATAAATGGATACGAATTTTCTTCAATTATGAAAATGGAAGACAGTAAAAATAGTAAAATTTTTAAAAAGAAATCTGCTTACTATTCTGCGGAATGTACCAGCCGACTGCCACGTGCTAAACTTTGACTTGGCAGGTTTCAGGTTTTTTAATAATGCGACTAAAACCAAAACAAGATGACCTTGCCATATTCCCTGTGCTTCCCTTTTGTGTAGTAATTCATATACTTGTCATCTTATTAATTTATCTGTTAAGTTTTCCATCCATTTGCATATCTGAAAAAATTGAGTCAGGACCTAAATGGTGAATTTAGTTTAAAAATATTGAATCATGAAATAGTAACAAATTTTGGACAATAAAACATTGGTGAAAACATATTTCATGGCTGTCCAGATATTTTTTGGGTTGGGATTTGTTTTTCCAGCCATCCTTTCTAGACTGTTTGTCACATGTGGACAATATTAGAAAGGTGAAGGTAGGAGTTAATACGATGGTTCTCCTGGCTGAGGTTCTACCACTTTGTGTGAGTGGCAGAAACAGTGTGTAATAGAGCTTCTGCTAAGCACTCTAAAATATTGTGGTTTTTATCTTTCTCTAAAATATTGTGGTTTTTTTTTCTTCCAGGGTTTTTGGGAGAGCCACACAAAACTCATAAAAGAGTATGGACCTGTTTGTGGGTAAGCTGAGCAGTGCTGTCAGCTTTCTTCTTTCTGGCTCTTGCTCTTTGAGTTTGTTGGGTGGGAGAGGAGAAAATACCAAGATAAGATAAGATATTCATCAAAATGCAGAGTGCAGTGTTTCAGTTTTGGGGGACAGAGGTGGAGGTGGTTTGATTACATGCAGCAAATACTCTTGGCTTATTTTAGTTCAGCATTTGGGATTGGACTTAATTTTTCTCTCTTATTTTAATTATGCACATAAAGTTTAGTCCTTTTCAGAACTGTACAAAGCTACCAGCCTTCAATATTCTCTTTTCATCTGCATATTCTTTATGCTTACAGTGAACAGTGGAAATAATAATTTGTCATCTTAAAAAACCCTCAGTTTATGAAATAGTATGAATTTGGTTCAGCTGTTGCTATCTATATTTATGCAAAATTCCTAAACTTAAAATACAATGAAGTACAGATTAGAAATGAGGCATTCCTCTCTCTATAGCTCAGCTGTGCTATCTTAGCAGTTTGTTAGAAGTAAAGAGGGTTTAAGCAGAATATCCCTTCATAGAAGCCCTTCCACATTTCCATGAATGTCATTTCTGTTCCAAGAACTACTTACTTTCCAGTTGTCATCATTTTAAGTGGAAATGCAGTTGTCTCCTGGTGTCTTCTATTGTTGTGGTCAGTTGGTGTTTGTAGCATAACTGTTATTTCAATATATATGTATCAGGCAATATCCACAAATTATGAAAATGTTTTTTTTTTCCCCCCATGGTCTGCAAGGAGTATAAGATACCTGTAAGAGGGCACAAATGAATGTCTGTGTGTATACATATTTGATTACAAAAGATACCAATGAGTTCTGTATGCTCTCCCAGCAAAAAAGCTCTAGCAGAAAGAAGTCAGGCTCAGGCATTTGATGCTTCAGTCACAGCCACCTTGTGGCATTTATGCTCAGCCCTAAGGACAAAGTGCTGCAAGAAGTGATGGAAATAATGAATTCCAAGGGTTAGCTACTTGTCTAGGAGGAAATAATGCAGTATCTTGGCTGGCCAGGAATGGGGAAAGATATTCATTAATGCTGCAGCAATTTGTATGTTGTGTAACAAATGGAAAGTGACTGAGGCTTATTATCTCTGTGACCTTTGGTGTGATGCCCTTAAATGACAATAATGTAAGAACACTGGCATTTATTCCTCAGTATACTTCCCTCCTTATTAATATCATCCTTATTTTTTTCTCTAAGCTGAATTTGAGACAAGTTGCTATTTAGTCATCTGTCTGCTCACTCAGCCAGGCAAGGCTATGTCATTGGAGAAAGAGATGTATAATTACAGTGTGTGAGCAGATAGAAAGTTTCATTTCTGCAATCCACTTACAGGCTGTTAGGGAATGAAACCTCTGTGAGACTTGCAGGGACTGCAGAGCTGGGTGATGGTGGTTGTGGTCAGCCAGGATAGTTCTGACTCTTTGGGATTCTCTAGGTAGGAAGAGTTAGCATAGGTAAATTTCATTTATTGCATGCATGGAAAATTCAATTTGTGAGGGATCTAGGGGGCTGGCAGAGAAAAAAAAAATCTGTTTTTCCATGTCTCCCAGGAAAACAAAGCTGGATGCAAACAATGCTGTGTTCGAGGTAAGGTCTATTTGTAGTTGAAGGAGGATGTTTTAAAACCTGGCTTGCAAGTTGCTGTTCAATAGGTGGGGCGTGTGTCAGGGGATATTTATCACAGTCCTGTCAGTTAAAGAAATTCTTTGTCCTTCCCTGTGAGTCTTCAGTGTGATTCTTTCTGTGGTTCTTTCAAACAGGCAAATAAATGGTAGGTGTGTTTATGTGTATATTCCCAGCAAAGTATTGGATCTGGCAGATGGAAGAAGATGTGGCATTTTTCTTTTCCCAGATTGAAAACTGCTTTCCAATAAGCATAAAGAGCAATGATCTTTATTTCTACAGTGGTGAAGTGAGTTGAATACAAATCTTTGGAACTGAAGCCTTTTTTTCTTCCTAAGGTCACTTGAATAGTCTGAATGATACCATCACAACTGTTTTCTTTTGTGTGTGAATTGGTTTCCTTGACAACAGGATGTCAAATCAACTTTTCAGCTTTAATCAAGTCAAAACAATATATCCCTTCCATTCCAAAAGGCCTCAAGTCGGAGAGAATTATTTCAAGTAAGGCTTTTGTAGGTCACAAAAGCTTTTTTTTCCCTTTGCTCCTGTGTGCAAATCCAAAGGAGAGGTGATGGTACTGATATTTTATAAAGACAGACAATGCAAATAGTCATCAGTTGTGAGTTTGTGCTGTGAAAACTGTTTGTTTTCATACAGAGCTGGCCTAAGATGGAGGCCAAGGCAGAAACAAACAGCTCTGGTTTGGTGCAAAAGCAGAGATGGAGCATTTCTGTTCAACAGGATAATCCAAGCCTGACGTGACTTTTGAAGAGGTCCTGCATTAGGGGAAATCTTTGATTTAGCTATAATTTGGAGTACCTTCTATAAAAATGCTTCCTCTAAAATATGTGTGCTATTTCTCCATAACAAAATGAAGTTGAAAACAATCCTATTTGGAAAACAGTGCGCTAATAAGATATTCCTTGAATATTCACCTATTCACATAAGAGTTCTGTAGGAGAGTAGCCCTGTTTGCTGTGGAAATGAGTGATTTACACCACTCATTTTTTGGATGAATATTAATGCTATGTTGCTTTATTCTCACCTCCACCATACCCAGTTGTTCCATTTCAATTGTAGGTTAATAACTACTGATTGAAAATAGGTGATAAAAGCAGACAGGGACAACATATTTTATGGAAGTAGAAAAGCAACTTGTACAATGTGAGAGCAAGTTAGTTTTGCTTTCTATATGCACCTAATATGCATTTGACTGCTCTGCTGCAATTGCATCATTATGGCTTCACAGAATTGATGTGGAGTAAAAGAAATCTGCCAAAATAAGTAATATATTCTTGGCCCAACGACACACTACCAGTGATTGTAGAAAATATGACACAGCCCCAAGTGGGCAGTTGATTGCTCTGGGATGAAGGAACTTATTCTGCCTTTGACTGTGGCAGTGCATTTGGACATGGGGAAGAATGTAAGAGGTCATAACATGGACCTCACTGTGTATAACCAAAGAGGGAGGACAGGTTAAAATTCAGTTCCATTTGGGGGGTGACACTCATTCTTCATGTTGTTTTGCATCTGAAATAGCTTACAGCAGGTCAAACCCTATTCTTTCTCTGCCTTGACTTAGACATTCAACTTCAAGCTGCTGTGAGAAGCCTGAAGATGTCTGTAGTAGAAGCTCTGGTTTGTCAGTGTGGGGGCTTGGGGCTTTCCCCTTTTGTGGATGGA
>WBNQ01033962.1:1583-22010 GCA_013401375.1 Spizella passerina | reverse complement strand
CCTATTTGGAAAACAGTGCGCTAATAAGATATTCCTTGAATATTCACCTATTCACATAAGAGTTCTGTAGGAGAGTAGCCCTGTTTGCTGTGGAAATGAGTGATTTACACCACTCATGTTTTGGATGAATATTAATGCTATGTTGCTTTATTCTCACCTCCACCATACCCAGTTGTTCCATTTCAATTGTAGGTTAATAACTACTGATTGAAAATAGGTGATAAAAGCAGACAGGGACAACATATTTTATGGAAGTAGAAAAGCAACTTGTACAATGTGAGAGCAAGTTAGTTTTGCTTTCTATATGCACCTAATATGCATTTGACTGCTCTGCTGCAATTGCATCATTATGGCTTCACAGAACTGATGTGGAGTAAAAGAAATCTGCCAAAATAAGTAATATATTCTTGGCCCAATGACACACTACCAGTGATTGTAGAAAATATGACACAGCCCCAAGTGGGCAGTTGATTGCTCTGGGATGAAGGAACTTATTCTGCCTTTGGCTGTGGCAGTGCATTTGGACATGGGGAAGAATGTAAGAGGTCATAACATGGACCTCACTGTGTATAACCAAAGAGGGAGGACAGGTTAAAATTCAGTTCCATTTGGGGGGTGACACTCATTCTTCATGTTGTTTTGCATCTGAAATAGCTTACAGCAGGTCAAACCCTATTCTTTCTCTGCCTCTTTTGGGACATTCAACTTCAAGCTGCTGTGAGAAGCCTGAAGATGTCTGTAGTAGAAGCTCTGGTTTGTCAGTGTGGGGGCTTGGGGCTTTCCCCTTTTGTGGATGGAGGAGGGATGTGCTTTTCTGGGATTTGGGCATATGGAAATTGACTCAAAGCCTTTTTCTTCCTCCTGTTGTCATCAAATACCTTGGGACAAACCTAAGGTGGATAGGGCAGGATCTCCTCCTGCGGGGAACAGCTGAAGTCTTCATCATGGGCTGAATTTAACTGAAGAAACAATGTCTTTATTGCTATTTTAATGTCACAAAGTTTTTTAAGCCATCTATTTCTAGCCTCTTGCTGCTTTCTGTGGAAAAAGTGATTCCAGGAAAAGTATTCTCATCTTTGTTTCTGAAGGCTCATGGAAAGAAATATCTCAGTTTTATGAAAAAATGGTATCCTGTTTGATTTCCTCTTTTGCACTGGTGGTGGGGAGGGGGGTCTACTGGACTTATTACCTCTCTTGGGGTACTTCCTTTTTTTGATATTTTAAAAAATTTACTTTTTATATTTCAGCTAGAAGAAATTATACCTGGACAATGATAGGGAAAGGCAAGCTTCCTGTTGCTGTTTTATAGCTCCTCCTAATCTCTGTTACCCATGTAACCTGACAGGGAATTTTGGTAGCCTCAATTGCCTGGATTTTTGTTTTCTTAAAGAGCAGTATATTTTTTGGCTGATGTTAGGTCTTTCATATTTCATCAAGATTTATTTCCTTCTCACTGCTTTCTCCTTTATGTGTTGTGATAAGGTTCTTTGACTCTATAAGATTGTTGACCAGCCCCAGAATTGCTCATGTTGCTTAGAGTTATCTCTTTCTTCCATTAACTACCTGCAAATTGTACAGTACAGCAGAAGCCCTAACTTTGAGTACATGAGTAATCACATTAAAGTCAATGGTATTGCTCAACATGCTTCAAGTTAACCAGAAGTCTGTCTACCTTGCTGAATCAGGGCCATAAAAAGCCAATTGCATTTGTACCCTAAAAATATTTTTAGTGCTGTTGGTACACATAAACTCCTAGTTCTATTGTACCTGGAAGAAGTTAATGGGGAAAAAAATATTTCTTCTCCCTCTCCACCCTCTCTTTTGAAAGCACTTTGCATCTAGACAATTTAGTTGCTCTTCTGTGAAATGTGTTAGCCATTCCCTCTGAAATGGAAAGTATTATTGCATGAATGGGCAGAGCAATAGGACAATCTTAATGTTTTAAAGTTAAACTTTCAGCAGCCTTTCTTTTAATCACTATAAGAATTTGTAAATAGTAACCTATTTTTTACAAATTGTTTTTCAAAAAAGAACTGAAACCCAACAATACTCCTGGCAGAAACTCCAGGGCAGAGCTCATGGTACAATGCTAGATCTCCATCTGAATTCCCACAGTTAAACAAAATGAGGTATTGGTTATATTTGGCTCCAATGGTGATATCGAGCTGCTGGAACAAATCTTGTGAGTTACTTTTGGGTATATCATCACCAGTTTCTCTTGTCTCTAGAGTTAATTGGCACTGAAAACATAGCCTTCTGTGGGACTGATGCCTAAAGACTTGCCCAAAAGGTGGCATACCACACTGTTCTGGGAGCTGGAGTCTGTGTCACTATTACAGGTAGAATTGTTTTTGTGGCTGCCTGATCACTATTGGAGTATTTTACATTCTGCATACCCAGATCTGTGGGCTGCAGATTATTGGCAAAATTTACAGTAAATTAGTTCACCAGTTGAATTCTGGCATATTTCAAATGTACTTAGGTCTCTGGAACATTGCAAATTCATACCTAGTGTACTAGTATTGTGGAGGTATTTATTGATGAGCACCTTCACAGCCATGAACAAATCTGTTGTGTGGACTGTGACCTCCCATGAGAACCGTGCAGCTTGACTTTATGTACTCTGTGATGGTTCTTGATTTGGTACTGTAGCCCCAGGAAGGTCCAGGGACATTTGTGTTCTATGTATTCAGAGACAGTACTCAAAATCTCATCACAATTGTGCAGTTACAGCCCTCAGTGCAGGCAAAGCCATTGGGATCGAAACCCCTGGTGACGTGGTAGTCCCTTGTGTGTGCAAAGCTCTCCCACTCCTCTCTGAGGCTCCAGACACTGCCCTGGGGTGGCTGAGCTGCAGGCATGTGCTCACTGTTGTGCTTTTCCCCAGTTTTTCTCCATCCAATCCCTCTGTGACTCTACTGCAGCTGTTTGAGCCACTGTAAGTCAAAGACCTGATGTAATCTTTTACACCTCTGGAAAGAGAGTGTGAAATCCAACCACATGAGACAGACAGCATTTTATGTGCTCTTGGCAAGGCAACAAAGGACACTGCCTGTCACCTGCCCCGCATTGCTGATGCTTGTTTCTGTGCTCATGGCATGTATGAACTGCTGGGACCATAGCTCCAGCAAATGACTGTTTGTGCAGAGAAACATCTCCTGCTTGGAATTGCTTCACTGACAGATTTGGTCAGACATGGAACAGCTCTGAGAGACTGGCCAAAACTCTGTCAGCTCCTAACACTGACAATGGAAGCAGGAGCAGGCCCTTGTACCATATCTAAGCGTCTGAGGAACCTGATTAAATCTTGGTGTGCTTCTGTGGATGTGCACATAGCAGCCTTGGCTAGGAGAAGGTTTCACCTCCATTTCCTCCTGCAGAAGTGTTTCCTTTTGGTTCCTTGCATGCTGGTACTGTGCAGCATTTAGCTGTTGAAGCACAGTCCTGGTGAGCTTCATCCTAGGAGTATTTGAAAAGTGAAGTTTCTTTTGAAAACGTGCTGCCTGAGGAGTATTTTACAGCTAATATACAGCACAGGTGATCTTTGATCTCTGCTGCCTGCTTCTGTGCTAATTAATGGTTAAAATGATAGTTTTAAAGGGAATGAAACTGCTGAACAGATTGCTGCTTCTTATCATGTTACACCTGCATACCACAATGTGTCATCCTCATTCAAGGAAGGGGGAGGAAATATTCTGAGTTACAAGAAATAGTTCCTAAGACACAATTTCACATTGCTCTACCACCTTCATTACCTACTGGAGCCTGTATTTGTTCAACATTTTAACAAGCTGTAAAGTCCACCTTGTAATTTCCCCCCCACCCTTTTCCACCATTTGGAAATAGGCAGGTGGAGAGCTTCTAAAAGACTGAAAAATCTGAGGCATTATTTCAATATATCAGTCCTAGAAAGTATGGGAAAACAGCAGCGTTGTAGATTTTGCTGTGCATATTAAATGCTTTCATTAGAATTTCCTGCAGCACTCCAGAAGTATTGATGCAAACCTAAAGCAGATACATGCAATATGCAATGTTCAGCAGCTATTAATGGTCTCTGACTTCGCTTGCTATGTATCTGATTATGAACTGGTGTTCCCAGTGCCATGCATGGTAATTTTTTAATGCATTTCTTGAATAATTTCCTTTCACTATATGTAGAGGGAGGCAAATGTATCATGCCTCCCAGTGTGTGTGTGTCGCCTTTCTTGGCAGCCTTTGAAGCAGATAAATTTTAACGCTCAGTTCAGGAACTTCTCCTGCTTGCCTTGGTCACTTCACAGGAGAGTCAAATTATTGCCTCTCCAGGTCACTCCTTAATGCCATTTCCCCTTCTTTCTGGCAGCTCAAAGAAATCCAAAAGCAGCTTGTTATGTATTGTGACTGTGCCATGAGAAGCACTGAGCAAAAGGGATTTCCCTTTTCCACAGTGCCACGCTGGGTCTGGAGAAGGATGCAGAGCAGAACTGCACATCAGCAGGCTGTTGGATGTTCCTGCTGTCTGCAATCCTAGCACAGGCCAGAGCATCCATGGCTCTGTCCCTTGCTTATGCCTCCAGCTGGGATGCAGGTGCTGGTTGGACCCTCTCTGCCCATGCTGGGGAGCCCTTAGACAAGACCTCATGGGGCCTCTGCCCCTTGGGCTACCAAAGCATTGCAGAGGAATGCATTTGGGATGTCTGTTTCTTAGTTTTTAAAAATAGTAAGTAGTATTTTCCTTTGTGGGGATGACTACACTTTGCTAGATACCTACAGAGGTGCTTCCTATCAAGTGCTGCCTTCAGTGTTGTTGTTCAGTTTGTGCCACCGCTTTGTTGGGGTTTGTTCTGGTTTTGGTTTTTTCCATCCATGACCTTGATTTCTAGGCTCTGTGTTTGTTTTTCATACTTCCTTCCCTCACCCCCTAAATATTTGCTCTGTGTTTTCTTTTCTCTTACTTTTCTCCATTGTCTTTAGCTCTATGCTATCTTTCCTCCATGCTCTGATTTTTATTCCTCCGTTTTTCTTATCCGTGTTGAATNCTGCAGCTGTTTGAGCCACTGTAAGTCAAAGACCTGATGTAATCTTTTACACCTCTGGAAAGAGAGTGTGAAATCCAACCACATGAGACAGACAGCATTTTATGTGCTCTTGGCAAGGCAACAAAGGACACTGCCTGTCACCTGCCCCGCATTGCTGATGCTTGTTTCTGTGCTCATGGCATGTATGAACTGCTGGGACCATAGCTCCAGCAAATGACTGTTTGTGCAGAGAAACATCTCCTGCTTGGAATTGCTTCACTGACAGATTTGGTCAGACATGGAACAGCTCTGAGAGACTGGCCAAAACTCTGTCAGCTCCTAACACTGACAATGGAAGCAGGAGCAGGCCCTTGTACCATATCTAAGCGTCTGAGGAACCTGATTAAATCTTGGTGTGCTTCTGTGGATGTGCACATAGCAGCCTTGGCTAGGAGAAGGTTTCACCTCCATTTCCTCCTGCAGAAGTGTTTCCTTTTGGTTCCTTGCATGCTGGTACTGTGCAGCATTTAGCTGTTGAAGCACAGTCCTGGTGAGCTTCATCCTAGGAGTATTTGAAAAGTGAAGTTTCTTTTGAAAACGTGCTGCCTGAGGAGTATTTTACAGCTAATATACAGCACAGGTGATCTTTGATCTCTGCTGCCTGCTTCTGTGCTAATTAATGGTTAAAATGATAGTTTTAAAGGGAATGAAACTGCTGAACAGATTGCTGCTTCTTATCATGTTACACCTGCATACCACAATGTGTCATCCTCATTCAAGGAAGGGGGAGGAAATATTCTGAGTTACAAGAAATAGTTCCTAAGACACAATTTCACATTGCTCTACCACCTTCATTACCTACTGGAGCCTGTATTTGTTCAACATTTTAACAAGCTGTAAAGTCCACCTTGTAATTTCCCCTCCACCCTTTTCCACCATTTGGAAATAGGCAGGTGGAGAGCTTCTAAAAGACTGAAAAATCTGAGGCATTATTTCAATATATCAGTCCTAGAAAGTATGGGAAAACAGCAGCGTTGTAGATTTTGCTGTGCATATTAAATGCTTTCATTAGAATTTCCTGCAGCACTCCAGAAGTATTGATGCAAACCTAAAGCAGATACATGCAATATGCAATGTTCAGCAGCTATTAATGGTCTCTGACTTCGCTTGCTATGTATCTGATTATGAACTGGTGTTCCCAGTGCCATGCATGGTAATTTTTTAATGCATTTCTTGAATAATTTCCTTTCACTATATGTAGAGGGAGGCAAATGTATCATGCCTCCCAATGTGTGTGTGTGTGTGTCCCCTTTCTTGGCAGACTTTGAAGCAGATAATTTTTAACGCTCAGTTCAGGAACTTCTCCTGCTTGCCCTGGTCACTTCACAGGAGAGTCAAATTATTGCCTCTCCAGGCCACTCCCTAATGCCATTTCCCCTTCTTTCTGGCAGCCCAAAGAAATCCAAAAGCAGCTTGTTATGTATTGTGACTGTGCCATGAGAAGCACTGAGCAAAAGGGATTTCCCTTTTCCACAGTGCCACGCTGGGTCTGGAGAAGGATGCAGAGCAGAACTGCACATCAGCAGGCTGTTGGATGTTCCTGCTGTCTGCAATCCTAGCACAGGCCAGAGCATCCATGGCTCTGTCCCTTGCTTATGCCTCCAGCTGGGATGCAGGTGCTGGTTGGACCCTCTCTGCCCATGCTGGGGAGCCCTTAGACAAGACCTCATGGGGCCTCTGCCCCTTGGGCTACCAAAGCATTGCAGAGGAATGCATTTGGGATGTCTGTTTCTTAGTTTTTAAAAATAGTAAGTAGTATTTTCCTTTGTGGGGATGACTACACTTTGCTAGATACCTACAGAGGTGCTTCCTATCAAGTGCTGCCTTCAGTGTTGTTGTTCAGTTTGTGCCACCGCTTTGTTGGGGTTTGTTCTGGTTTTGGTTTTTTCCATCCATGACCTTGATTTCTAGGCTCTGTGTTTGTTTTTCATACTTCCTTCCCTCGCCCCCTAAATATTTGCTCTGTGTTTTCCTTTCTCTTACTTTTCTCCATTGTCTTTAGCTCTATGCTATCTTTCCTCCATGCTCTGATTTTTATTCCTCCCTGTTTTTCTTATCCGTGTTGAATTGAAAACAGTAACATGACCTGAAAATTTAAACGTCATTCCAAGATTTTTTTATGTAATTCCATAAATCTCTTCATTACTTTTTTATTGTTTTGTCATATATAGGTTTTAGTTTTCCCCTCTACCTTACTGGTCTGGGGATCAATTTTAGTTTACTACATTTTATTAGTAGAAAGGGGAGCAATGTCTCCTTTCTTTATGTTGGTTTGGCACCATCCTACAATTACCCCTTTTCTCTATTTGACTACCTTGTTTCCTGGAGAGTCTTCTTTCTGTCAGGCCTGCTGGCACTGAACTGGGTGTGATTTCATCAGGCAATATGCGAAAGTATACCCCACTGCAAAGGAAGAAGTTGTTTTCAGCTGTTACTATGTTCATTCTTTTTATCCTGTCTTGGGGAACATAGGATGAGCTCAGCCACCATTACCCTGGGGGTTGTGAATCTTTCTTTCCCTCTGGTAAATTTAGTGGCTAAACCTGAAGGCTGGTCTTGAAGGAGGATTTGTTTTAGTCATACCAATAAAATTCTACAGGTATAATTAAAAAGCTGTAGTGATGTCAAAGAAACCTCCCTTGCAGAGACACAGCAGCTCTGCCAAGACATCAGGGAGAAGACTGACCATGTCCTCCAGCAGTTATTGGGGTACACTCCCATAGGAGTTTTTATCTAGTCTAACTTTATTAAGATTAAAATCTTGTCCCAGAATCTCCTCTCTGCCCATTCAAACCAGCCTGAAAATAGTGGTCTGAACCTTCAAGCTGTTGTTTATTTCAATGTAGCTTCATTTCAGGCATAGAGTCATGACTATTTGAAGATCTTGACCCAATGTTTAGGTCTTTCTCAAGCTCTACAACTTCAGTTTTTGGAATAAAATTAGGTTTTGTACAGCAAATCTGAAGACATACCCAGACCTCTTAAAGTAGTTTACAGAAAAAGGAGTGAGTTGGGAGCAATGTTCTGACTCTGTAAGGTCTAGCAGCAAATGTTTTATCACTCAGCAATAATCCAAGCTTTTCTGTCAATGTTGAATCTATTTTATTGAAGCAAGATCTTGGCAAGGACTCTGGGGATTTGCTGCAGAGTCTTTCAAAGTGACATTATGAGAGGATCTTGGTTCTTTGGGACCTTTTATTGTATGGAACATCTTATGAAATACTTCATGTGAAGAGCCAAAGTAAAATGTTACCAAAGCAGCCTAACAATTTTATATGTTCACCAGCTGGCCATTTAGGCCAGTAGGAAATAAGCTATGTTTGGGGCAGAAAGTAGGTCTCCAAGTGCAGTACAGAGACAAATATTAAAGTAGGTCAGATGGTAATGTGACATCACCTGGAAAGGCATTCGTTTTTCAATACTAAATTCCATTAAAATAATTTAAATTTTTATTTTTGAAATAGAGATGTATACTACAAAATGGGAAGATTAATATTTGAAATACCTAAACTTATTCTTACTACAGACCCATATTTTCTCCTGTCTCACTGGCATTTTATTTGCTTTCATCCTGCAACTAATACCATTGGATTTTCATCAGTAGTGGAGAACAGAAGTTTGTGAAATTTTCATTCTGTTCATTTCTTTAGCAAAATATTTAAACAACTATACAATTTTAAGCCTTGGAGCAGATCCCACTGTGTTTATACCTACCCATGGGACTGCTCTGGGCATTGCACTCAGGGTATTTCCCAGTCTTTGCCTCTTCTGGGCTTGCCATTTTGGCTGTTGGATTTCTGCAGGCAGAACTTTCTGTACTCACACTTCCAGAGACTGGCACCTCTGAAATCCACAGGCTGTCCCTGCTGCCAGAGGAGTGGAAGCAGCAGATTACACTGAGGTCAGAGGACCAGGGGTGTTGCTGGCAGTACTGACCCTGCCATGCAGGCAGCATTCCCTATATACTGGAACATCTCTGCTGGATTTAAAAGGCTCCAGGTGAGAAGAGCATAATCAGGAATTGCAGATATTAAAAGTGGTGCCTTCTTGTGCTTTTCTACCTTTTTCCCCTTCCTTCTTTGCCTACAGGACACGAAGCATCTGAATCCCCCAGACGATTGCTCATGCATTTACATTTTCATTTGCTTGGTTTATAGCAGGATTGTTCCAGCTTTTGGGAGGGGCAGCTATCAAAGATGTACAGGCACTGCCATTGTGTTTTATTGTTCCAGTCTATTTTTCCCTGTGAATGTAGGTGGGAGTTTTTCAGTGGGTTGGTTTTGTGCTTTTTGCTTTGTCTTTCTTCTAAGAATTTATAACCCTTTTATTGTCAGTCTTCAATCATTTTTGATAGATCAATATATTTACTTCAATGATGGCTCATCCTACAGTTGTGCTTGTATATTTTTTGTGCTTTGTTTATAGGGGTTATGAATAGATTCAGAGGGTTGTATCTCTGCTATACTTCTGTCATTGCATGAGGATCAAGTTGCTTGAAATTGGCCCAATTCATTTATATTTAGAAGGAACATGAGGTGTTTATATTGGTCTCTCTTCAAATCTACTGTTTTCCCCCCCTTCTTCTAAGTAAACTTTGAGCAATTAAAAATGCTGTTTTTTTTCAGAATTGTTCTGAGAAATCTTAATCATAACTAGTGGTGTTCCATATACATTGAACTGTTTGGAGACAAGGGTTCTAGGAAACTGCTCAGCAGACTCCAGAGATCCAGGGGGTTTGGAGAGTAGCAAAGCAAGGCAGAATGGTGACATGGACTCAGAAATTAAGCAGGACCATGGGAATCCTGTGGTGTGCAGCCAAGCAGCTATAACTGAGGCATACTGTTTTCATTCTTGAGTCTATTCTTGAGTCTACTTTTCACTCGTGTCCCCAGGCAGCCAGATGTGGGCCTGGGACAGCTGTTCAGTGCAGCTGTGAAGAAAGCTCACACATGTGCAGAGCAGTGTCAGTGGGATTTTCTGAGCTCTAGCTGGGGGTCAGCAGGAGTGGGTGAGCAGGACTCACCAGTGAAGGTGAAAGGATATGGCTGTGGGAGAGAGGGCTACCGGTGCTATTCCATCCCCAGGGATTTGGGTTGTTTCATTATAAAGTGGTGTATAGGCCATTTGTTATGCAATTGACCCCTTTCTCCCACCACAAAGAAGGGAGCAGCAAAGGAAGTGTGTTTGTTACAACTGATGATATGTAGAACGTGGTAAATGGAAAATAGGTCAACTAGGCAATAGGTCACCAGTATTACAATTTGAAACATGATCTGTATCTTATGACTACACATTAAATATGGGGAAAAAAATCCTGAACCTGCATGGATTTTAGTGAGGTTTTAATAATTTAAACCAGGTGAGCATATTAGCTGTTTGTAGGATGTAATCCCCATAGTTGCCTTACCAGAGCCGTACACACCCTGGGGTTTGGTACACTCATTCTTAGGCTAAAATAATTTGCCATGTTATGAAAGCTGTGACTCAACTACCTCTCAGCAGCACGTTGTCCATTTATAACATAGATTTTCCTGGAAGTCATTACTTTGGAGTGCCATTGTCAGCTGTACACATCATTCCTGCTCTTCTTGTCCTTTGTGGTACAGATTTGCTGGTTGTTGTTAGTGAGGATGTTAGTGCTGATACACAAGCTATCAGGTTTTTCTGTTATTTTCTTTCTTTTCTATCTCTGTTGAATTGCAGTTTCCTTTGTCTTCTGTGTGGTGCACTGAAAGAGGTTAGGAAATTTATCACGGTTATTTTTAATGGGCTTTTAAAGTCCACGACACAGATTGAATTGATTCAGGAAAATTTCCTGGAGCTGTAGCATTGTTCTATTAAAAATAATTTTATCATTGCAATTTTTCTGTAAGAAACTACATCTATTTTTCTCCTTCTCTCCTATAACAAAACCCTGCTTTCTAATGTTTCTGCGTGGTCAGGTATTAGCCATTTCCCTAGATAATTTAGGTTGGCCATGTGTACTGCTAGCATTTTTATTGTAGAGAATTCTGCTAGTGGTTTCATGATAAATGCATCAAACATTGGGAAATTACTTTTATTAGTGTACATTTAATAATGCATTAACAAAATAAATGGGTTTGTGTTTATCTTGAGAATGTATAGAAAAAGTACATGCTGCTATAGGTAAAAAAATTATTCTTTCCTGTGTGCATTTTGTATGCTGTAACATAAAAAAGTCCATTCCCAAGAGCTTAGTAGGTGGTTACTATCTTTTTTTCCTTTGTTTAGATATATTTTTTTCAGGCAGATTGTGCAAGCAAAGCGAGTCCCAGTGGCTGTCCCTTCATGGCTCATCTGAGAAGCCCTTCCTTCCTTGAGTAAGGCTGTCCATTGTTGACTGAGATCTCTGTGTTGCACACAAACCAAATGAATGAGTGGCTCGTGCCTTCCCACTTATGAAACCCTGATTTCAGTTGCTTAAACTTCAGATATTTTCAGGCTAGTAATCATGACCAAGTCAAAGAGTCACTTCTTATTCTTCAAGATAGTCTGTTGCATGTGTAGTTACATGAAATTCAATTCGGCTTACTCGTTCCATTTTGCTATGTTCATGAAGCCGAAAAAAACACCAAAACAGTATATAAAGTCCTATCCATTATTGAAGAATTAAAATATTCTAATATCAAGACAGTATTATTTCAGAAATGCATGCATCTGCATTAACATAAGCAGAGCAAAGGTATTAAGAGGGATGGTGTACTATATAATGTAACTCTCTCATTGATTTAAGATCAAAATGCCAGTAAGAAGGAGTAGACTGAAGGAAAATTCTGTACATGTTTATTTCAGATACATTCAAAAATAAAATATTGTTTTGTCCACTGCTGCTGATCCTATTTACAGGAGGCAGATGAGCTGTCTTGCCTATGAAGAAATGAAAGATAAAGGGCAGAATTAGAACAAACAGAAACAGTCTACTGATTTTGAATGTCTCTGTTCTGAATGCTGCTTTTGAAGATATATATGAGGACATGTCTTTTCTGAGACCCTTTTCTTTCCTCAGGGCTGAAGTGGCTAAGTTTTCTCACAAAACTGGAGAAGTGAAGAACTCCAGTCACACTTGAGTTCTGGCCATGATAAGT
This sequence comes from Spizella passerina, assembly GCA_013401375.1. Taxonomy (NCBI): domain Eukaryota; kingdom Metazoa; phylum Chordata; class Aves; order Passeriformes; family Passerellidae; genus Spizella; species Spizella passerina. The sequence goes on along the minus strand of WBNQ01033962.1, from coordinate 9,847 downwards.
AAAGCATACATGAGAAGAAGCTTGCAGAAAGGCAGAGTTATGGATGGCTTTTCTGTGTACTCTGGTATCAGGTCTCAGGAAGGAAAAATAACACAAACTCAATTTTATCATGATCAGAATGGCTTTGAGAGGCAGCAGTCAGATCACATGGGTTTTGTTTTAGTCACCCTGGAATGTTTGCTTATATGAAGTTTAGTGATGGGTGTGTAACTATAAACTTTATTACACTTCTGCTTTTATTATAGTCAACTTGCTTTATCACCTACTGTATCTTGTGATGTTATAGTATCACAAATTATATTTAAATCCTTTGACCACCTTCCCTTTTCATTTTCTCTGTATGGTCGCACATATGCTCTCCTCTTGCCTCCTGTCCCCAGATTTTTCTTGGATCCTGCGCTGTGACACACGAAGGCTCTCCTGTTTTCTGGGACACAGGATCCTCCCTGGCTCCATGGATGTGTGTTCAGATAGGTCCCCCATACTTTGCTAGAAAGCAGCCTTGCATTGCATTCCCCTCCTCCACGTGTTCTCTCAGCCATATTATTCGATGTAGCATCACTGTCGTATCCCTCATCTTCTGCAAGTGTGCTGCTCTGTCTCCATTTATCTTGTATGAAAAGGCTTTAGCCCTGCCAGGGTAATGCTGCCTGTTGTTTCCCAGAAATTGCTTACCTTTCTGTCAAAGGAACCTAACTAGAAATCAGGATAAGCATTCAGCAGATCCCTATCCCTTCCTTATGTGGTGACGGAAAAAAAAGAAAAAACGGCAATCCTTGCTTAGACTAAGTAACATTGTCTGCTTACCCTCCTCAGCCATCTTGTAAGTTTTTTCTTTTCATTCCACTGTGAAAATAGGTAGCACCCTTGAGTATAAATAATAGGCTCATACAAGTCCATACAAATGAACACTGTGTTCATAGTAGCAAGTAAAGTTTGGAGACACAGACAGTTTGCTATCTTCCAGAGGTAGCCTTCCCTAGAAACAATAATCTAGTGTTCTGGAAAAAGTAGCCTAATGGTTTTTTCCCCTCAAGGTATGGCAAAGGAGTACTTTAGTAGTGAATTAGGTGCAAAGAGATGAGGCTGTTCTCATGCTGCATCTCGAAAAGCCCCAGAAAGGCCAGGCACAGAAATATGCTGAAACCCACAGGAAACAAATGCTGCTGCCCCGTCACATGAGGCCAGCCAGGCAGAGCGCGCTTTAGCGAGCGCAGACAAAACAAGCTCTGGTGAAAATACCACAGTCTAAACACAAGTAACAAAACACAGACTAATACAGCCCAACTTGATGGGAAGCACCATGGGAAAAGAATTAGAAACATTGTTCTGGCACTCTTGCCGAGGTGAAGAGCTGTGAGGGCTTTGAGCGTCACCCGGTCGCAGCAGCACCACGCACCCACGCAGGAGGAGTGACTGGCTTCTTATTAATATCACAGTACTTCTCATTTCCAGCAGCATCCTGTAAAAGCAGTGCCTTATTTACAGCCTTCATTTGGCATTAATGAAGTGGAATACTGATGTAGCTAATCATCGCTAGCGGTGTGATGCGAGCATGCGGAGCGGCAGCGGCAATCATCTTAGCCCAGTTGGCAGGATAAAAATAACCCCTGCCAGCACTGGGAAGAGGCAGCTCCCCGGCTGTGGAGGAGCACAGCCCACGACCCTGTGGCTCTGCACTGCCCTGGAACCCAGCTTCTGCTGCAGCCCACCTGAGCAGAGAAAATAAACAATTGCTATCCCTGGCCATTGCTTTTGCTGCATCTCTCCCCAGCGCCTGAATGTGGGCTTGAGTTTTGGTATTTGTGCTTAGGTCTGGACTCAGATTGACTCCAAAAACCAAATGGATATAGATTGCTGAATATGCTTGTATAATTCAGAGATTTTTTTTCCCCTCTTCGTGGCACTTTGTGAGCTTAATTTAATCTCTGTCATTTCTTATATGTGGGTAAATGTCATCTACTTCATTTCATGAATGAATTAACACAGCCATACAGAGCCTGTGTCTCCTGCACTGCTCACTTGGTCGGGGGAAGGGATTAGTAAATGTGTGTGACACCCTCATGTTGCTAAGCCCTGAGGTTAGAGGTGCTCAGAAACAGATTTCATTTGCACCCTGGTCTAAGTTACTTGAATGATTCTACCTAACTAACTCTTCTAACTCTGTACATTATAATGTACTCAATCAACCCCCCTTCTCTTCGTTGTCAACTTCAAATATACAACTTTCATACCACAAGTCTCTTACTACACCTGACGAGGGACGAACTCCTTTAAAGATAGCTGTGCTTTTAGTGGTGGGAAGAAGATAAATAATCCCAGAATCTTCTTCCTTCTTTTTGATACTTCTTTAAGCATGTCAAAAGGCAGAGGCCTTCTGGCAAGGTGTGAGTTTGAGATAGCACAGAGAGGTTCTTGGTGTGTAGAAGACATCATTTTAAATCCCAGGTGTGTGGACAAAGAGTTAGGTGCATAACTGTACAGAGCAGCACAGGAAGTATGTGTGAGCAAGCATTTTATGTTACATGATATTTTTAATGTCTCCAGGAATTAAATTAATAGTCCTATGTGCTTCTTTTAAAGCTTTCACAACATGGAAAGAAATGTAGTTCATTAAAAAAGGAAATTATGAACAATTTATTCTTAAAGAGAAATGAGTGTGGCCATGCCTCTTTTTTTCATTAATTTACACAATGGGTTGGATTAGTCTCTGGATGAGGTGTGTGTCTTGGTAGAGTTGTGCTTTGAAACTTTTCTCTGTGCCTGAGACTTCTCAGTGCTACTGGGGCTTCATTTTCACGTGCAGTAATTTTACCTGTTTCTAGGGTGTTGTGTTTTTGGGATGGGGTTTTTTGGTTTTTCTTCTTTTAAGTGTTGATGGGTGTTTTGTGATTCTTTAATCTGGAGATACTCAACTTGTGAGTGCTTTATAAAAATAGTCCAGGGAAGAACCTTGCTGACTAGAGTTACAGCCTAGGATGCAGAAAAAATGGCACAGGAGTTAGCTCCCAACCTTCCCAAGAAAGCTGGCATAATATTTCCAGGTGTTCATAGCAGCTGAGAAGCTCTGCTCCCACAGGGTGTCAACAGGAAAAAGAAAAAGGTGATTGCTGGCAATTCCCATCTCCTCCATACCTGGCTGTCCCCAGTCCCTCAGATGGAAAATGGAAGATGCTCTTTGTTTTCCCCACTGTCATTTCAGGTTATTTAAGTTGTAGGCTCTACAGGCCTAGAATAAGATTTCTATGTATGAATATCTCCTGTCAAATTAGGATATGGGGCTCTTGGAGACCTTTAGCTGCTAATAATACAAATAATAAAAATAATACTCATGGTACTTGACAAATTTGTCCCACTCCTTTCCTTTCCTCTCAACCCAAGCTAACCCTTTCTGTGCAGATTGTGTTTGGGTTTTGCAGCTGTTCATTATATATTGCTTAGTCCTACCACATCTGAATTGCCTTCGAGCACTGAAAAAGGACAGTGCTATGACAAATCAATTTGCTGGCCTCTGAAATAATTAAGTAAGTAAGGCAGGGCTTCAGGCCTATTTTAAACAGCATTGTGCTGTTTGTTCTTATGTTTCTCTGTCTGCAATGGAAGGGTCTCTCTAAACAAAAGAGGCAGAGTGATCGAGGAACTTCTTTTAAGGAAAAATTGCCTAAGGAAATCAGCCTTTTCCCACTGTAACTCTCTGTCTTTGTACACCTCTCCTTCTCTCCCCACTGCCTTTTTTTTTCTTTGTTCTTTGCTCTTCCCCCAAGAAAATAGCAATAATAAAATATTCTATTTTCATGTGGCTCTACAGGTGATCTTTGTGTACTTAACCAGACCACAGCATAGAAACAAAGCCTTGCTTATTGCCTAACAGCATATATATGTTTTATGATTGGGGCTGATAATGGATAGGAAGATCAAAGTCTTCTGTGAATTGACAGCAGCACTGTAAACAAGGTGAAAGGGTTGCAGGTGTTTCCCACATGGTTGTTGTACAAAAACATATGGCCCTTTGCCATGAGGTACTGTGTGTGCTCTCCACTTTTCCTGTGCAGCAAGGCCACGTTGCTGTGAGCTTTGCTCATGGGCCATGGCCATGGCTCAGGAGCTGGGAGATGCTGTGGGCAGCAGATTGACCATGCAGTATGGCCAGGATGGTCTTGGGAGCATGGAAATGCTGATGCTAAATTGGTCTTTCAAGTTAAAAGTAGCTGATTCTGATCTGAGAAACAGAAATCTGCGTTCTGGGGGTCTCTGTCAAACATCAGGAAGGAAGATGACCACTGAAGTGTTTCAGGAGGGACTGGGCAGTCCAGTGTGCCCCTTGTCTCATCACGTCTTTTTCAGCTCAGAGCTGGGCTTGGCAGGCATCTCTTACCTCCATGGGTTATCTTTTTGGCCCTGGCCATGGCAGGCCCTGGCTGTGGGGTTGAGACACCTAGGCCACACCTCTGCAGAAAGCAATGGTGGTGCATGAGCAAACCTGCAGATATCATTGCTGGATTGCTGTTTATTCTTGTGGATAAAAGAAAAGATGTGTTTAGTGAATGACTAAATCATTGTAAAGAGGACTCCAACATCCTGGGTGACCCCTGAACACAAGGTAGCCATTTCTGCCTGTCTCATGAATTACCTTAAGAGGGGTGCTTGTCTGCTTTTAGGAGTGAAACTGCTGCAGCTGGATGTGCAGGATGTTTGTAGCCTCTTCAGTTTTTGAAACACTTCTGATGAAGTTTGGCTTATTTTGCTCAATACCCTGTGACATAACCACATCCTTGACCTGCAAGGCCTTTGGCAATCTCTACTTTTTTTTGCAGCTTCTGGGAACAGACCCATGCCCTCTACTGAATGCTTGTGACAGCCTTTTGCCAGGCCATGCTGGGGATGATGTGGCATGATGCTGCTGGTTTGTGCACCAGCAGCCTGCTGGGACAGTGGCTCCTCATCCACATTTTCATCTGCTGGAGCAAGCTCACACTGTACTTGAGCTGTTCATGTACTGGCATCAGGTCTTTCCTGCCTCACCTTCCAATGGAGCTAAAGCTACTGGTCTAAAATGTGAATTTCTTTTGCTGTTCTGGAGGGCTGCAGTTTAAACTGAAATATAATAAAAATTGCCCCAAGAGCATAACTTAATTAACTGATCTCTTGTCTACACAGGAAAATTTGCTTCCATGTGTGGGTTATGAAATTTATTTTTGCTGGTGTGGCAGAGTTACAACTGATTTCCATGTGGGCAGAGGTGCATCTCCCCAAGGGTGTCATGCTACGTGCATGAATTCCTGCTTCTCTGCAGGAGCAGGCTAGGTATTCCCAAGTATTTGTTTTAAAAACCCTAGATGAAAATATTATATAGTTTTGGGTCAAGCAGTGTGGTGGTACTGTAGCCAAAGGTAGGACTTCAGTGAATGAGCCCTGTGGAAAGATTAACCTAGGAAAAGTTAATAAAAGGTGCTGTCCTAAATTATTCATGAATCCATTTGCAGTGTACTTGGCCAGAGGCTTTTGTTTTTCTCAAACTCTTATTTATTAAAATCTGACAAGAATATCAGGTTTTGTTCAATAATAAATCTAAGTCTATGTGGGACTAGTGATATCCTCATCCAGTAATACAGAATCAAAATGAAGTTACATGGCAGGGGTGAATATGTTATTTACTTGGGAAGAATAGATTATTGTTCAGGAGGATTTTATCTTTTACTTGCTATTTTGAAACAAGTGAAAAAAACCCAAAACACCTAGTTGGGAGATAGCCTCTTGTTTTGTGATTGAGGCCTTGATCCTGCAAAGGATTTAAAATATATTAAAACTCAGTTAAGCATCTTTCTGGCAGCTTTTCAGGTTCCAAGCCTGTGTTTGCTGAATGAAATAGCTCAGGTGATTTTGTATCACAGTTAGTTCTACTTGTCCTTTTTCCTTAACTTCAGGGAAAGACCGTGGAAGTGATGCCTTTGGCTTATGGATTTTGACTTCCAAAGTATGCCCATACACAGACTCATCTTTTTGTGTCCCAGAAAAGGTTAGAAAGATTATATACAGAAAGTAGGAGAATGGAAAAAAGGCAGGAAGAGAGCTTTTGCTGTTTGAGGACCAATAATGTGTGTGCTTTATAGCAGTCATTCCTTAAAAAAGGCAGAACTTAGTTTAAAAATCAATTTAAGTAGTTTGTTGTTTGTTTTTTTCCCCTAGCATTTTCAATCTATTAGTTGTAGGGGATTTTTCCCCCCTTCTTTTCCTTCTCTGCCCTAATTTATAACTGCATAAAGAAAGAAGAAGCAGGTGCCTATAGCTAGAAGGTTAGTGAAGAGTAAATAAAAAAGAAAGAGCTTAGCTGTGGAAACAGAACTGGGAGTTCGGGTGACTGGTCTGAATTGGAGGATGATGAATAGATTTTGTTTGCATAAGCTTGGCTTGTGTGTCACTTTCTCATAAAAACAGCTTGAGTAGGAGATGCTCCTGTCCCAAATTTTTAGTTCTGAATGCTTTCAAGCACAAAGTGCACTGTGACATAAAGACTCCTGCTGTGAGTAGCGTCCTGTTATCCCAGTGGACAGGAGCTGGAGCTTTGCAGTTTCCCAGGTCTGAAATAAACTGGAATTGAGTCTCTCTTACACACACATGCTTTGCCTGATGTATTGTGAGGTGCCCCTTGCTGGTCAGAGTTAAGCTGTCTGGTTCAGACCAGCACATCTTTGCTTTGAGAGCTTGTTTTGCCTCTGTGATGCCAGAAAAACTGTACAAAATACATGCAAAAGTTGCATTATCCTCTTCTGCTGAAGTCTGTGATCAAAACCCTTTTCAATCAGAGGCATCAGCTCTTTTTTATGCACCTGTGAGAATTCTGAATAAAAGTTTGACCATTACAGACAGCTACTTTTGCTGTGATTGAGCAAACTGGGAGGGGTGAAAAAGGTTTACCCTCACAGGCCATACCACCCATATCTAATGTTCCAGCAGAGCCTGTGGGTTGCATTTGGGAAATAAAAGTTCCCTCTGAAAACCCATGAGAGAAGAAAAGATGATCTCTTCCTTCCTTCCTGAAGCAAAGATTGTGTTCTTCTCTGCCATTTCTTTGTTACAAGTTTGAGCGGTAAGGAGGTCAAATTGAACTGTGAAACCTTGCTTTGGAATCAAGATATTTGTCTAATTTGCTTGCCCTTGAAGAAATCAGGCTGCTGCAGCTTCATTGCCATGGGAACCCCTAGTTACTATATTTAATTCAGTCCAGGGCTTGCTTGTCTATTCAGTTGTTGCAGTGTAGGCAGGTGATAAACAATATATCGATACTGAGCTGTATCATACCTAAATGATTAGGCATGGGTATTACTGTCATATTGCAGCATCTCTGGTTTGCTCTTGTGTTCTGCTATGAGCTGCCTGGCCCTCCTGTGCCTGTTCCAACCTCTTCTTCCTCTCTCCTGCTGGAGAAAGGACAGTGCTGCCTGAATAGATTTTCTGGTCCTGAATAGATTTTCTGGTCCAGCGATCAACAAAGGCAGGGATTGCAAGCGACCTCTGCTTGCTGGTCGTGCTTTTTCTCCCCCAGCAGAGCAGCCAGCCATGGAGTACCTGTGGGCCTTGGAAGAAATGGTGCTGGAGAAGGGAGCTCTGCACCCCTAGAAGTTGTAGGGCTGGGATAGGTCTCTCTGAAGCATCCTCAATGGTGTGAAGACCCAGAGGGTTGTATTGAATTGGGAGCAGGGGGATAGAGGGTGTACAGGCAGAGACACCCCATCACCTATTCTTCTGAAGTTTTACTAATTCTCTTAGACTTGGTAAAACTTTTTTCCCCTCCTTTTTCCCCCCTCCCTATTAGTGTAATGTAAGGTTTGTCCATGGCAATGCAGAGCCTGAGATGCACACAGTTCCAGTGCCAGTAGAAGTGGTGGAAATGTGCTTTACTACAGTCACACTGGGGGGACTTCTGAAAAGACTCATTAGAGGCAGGGCTTAGCCAAGAAAAGACATTTCATGTGGCTGATGGCAGGCAATGCAATTTTGTAGGTCTTTCATGATTATTTCAGTTGGTTTATAATGTTTTGTTCCTCTCTAGTTTGGTTTAGTGATACTACATCACTTTGCACAGAATTCAGAGTAAGCAAAGAGTGTGTAAACCTTTATGTTAAAATGTTGGCTGAGTATTGATTAATCAGTAAAAGATTTTAAGCTGTTTCCTTTAAATTCCAGGTCCATGCATCTTAATTTAACAGTTGGGAGGGCTGGAAAGATATTGCTTTACCCAAGGAAATACATTTTCTGTAATATTT
>WBNQ01033961.1:4153-17903 GCA_013401375.1 Spizella passerina | reverse complement strand
CCTGCTCTGGAGTTTGTGTTGGAGAAACCTCATTCCTCTCTGAAGGTGGAAAGTCCCTTCTGAAAGCCACTGGGACATCTTCTCCTGTTTTGGTAGTGTTCTGGACCAGTTATAAGACCAACACGTTTCCTGGTCTCCTCCCCAGCCGTTGCCGTACAAAGCCCTCCCTGTTATTTATCATTACTAAGGAAGTAATCTGGGTCCTGAGCTGGCAGTCCAGTGTCCTTTTTTGTGATGCAGGGCAAGGGAAGACTTTGCATGATGCATAATAAAGCACAAGTTGTGGGGTTTTGGATTCTCCACTAGGAATTGTCAGCAATTTTTACCCTTCACTGTTAATTTCAGTTCTGAAGCTATAGTGATTTTAGATGCTCTCCAAAAACATGTAGCAGCCAGTGGCAATAAAACTAGTCATACCCAAAAGGTTTACAGCAAAAATCTTTGGCAACTTCTGCTGCTTGTTCTTTGGCAGCACAGCTGCTGTAGGGCATGGATGTGCCCCAAAACCAACACAATTTGGTAGACTAGAAATCCAAAAGCTCTCATTTGGTTTGCTGCTGCTCCTTTCTGATGGTGCTGCAATCAGACACCACCAGCGTTGTGCTGTCCCTTGCCATTGCTGTGGCACTGGTGATGGCTGGCACTACTGTGCCTTGCTCCTGAAATGTGACCCCATTGTTGAGAGCTGCCAGAAATGCCTGTTGGTGCCACAGGGTGCTGTAGGGGGAAAAGGGAAGGCATGAGGTTGCAAATGCATCTCATCCCACACAGATGTTCACACATCTTTCAATGCATTGGGAAGTAGGGTGGAAGGTCCTCACACTTTCCCTGCTCCTTCCAACTGTACAGAAGGGCTTTCCCCCCCTCTTTTTTTCTCCTTTTCTTTTCCTATGCTCCTACTTCTGAAGTTGATGACTTGCTGCATAATTAAAGATGTATAAGGCAGGGAAAACAGTTTGAATTTATGGTAACCTTTATGCTGGGGAAATGCCACACCCTAAATGTGATGGAAGTGTCATGGGAAAGGAACATCAGATGAATGGTTTTGAAGATGGAAAAGGGTGAGGATTGGCACCCAGTGTGACTTTTGTCTTGTTGTAGAAATAAGCTTAATCAAACTCTTGTTTTCTTCCAGGGGCTTTTCCCACCAGGGCAAGGAGCCACGATTGGGGTTGACTTTATGATTAAAACTGTGGAGATAAACGGTGAAAAAGTAAAGGTAGGAGCCTGATGATTTAAGATGTAAATTCATGTGGCTGTACCATAGCTGAGGTTTCTTGCTGCAGCCCTTCCTCTGCTGAAGACACTCAAGGAATGTCAGGGCTGTCTGGCAAGGCTTGGGCAATGCAGGGTCTAACAATCTGTGTGCCCCTCTCCACTATTACTGTCAGGATTGTAAAAGTGAACCTGCTGGAGGGGAGAAATGGAACAGGGAGACTTTGCAAAACTGCTGTCCTTGCTTAGGAGACAGTGAGGTCATGCCTAGCTTGAGGAAGCCCAAAGAAGCATTTCAGTGCAGCCTCTGCTCACTGGGTTTCTGACAAGCAGAAATCTGTTGCAGAAATTCCCACTGGGATGTGCTTGAGGAAGGTCTTCTCCTGTGAGCTCCCAAGATGGCCACTGGGGAGAACAGACATCTGCACTTGTGTGGTTCTGCACATCAAGGGCTCATCTTCCACTTCTGCCAAGTTATGGATTTGGGAGAAGCTGAGACAATCACAGTACTTGTGTTTCAGCAAACAGATTGACTGCAAAGGGCAAAGTTCTCCATATTTTTAACTCTTTTACCCTTTAAAATAGCATGGAAGCCACTTCTGGGAAACTGTCCTTGTCTTGAGCTGACTCCCAAACTGAGCCTGAGCATCACTTGGCAGAGAGCTACTTTCCCTGGGCCAAAACACAAAGCATGGGATTGGAGACCCATCTCATGCTTTAATGGGGTCCATGGTTGGGTTCCAGAGTCCAGAAATGTTGGCTGCTACCACATTGTTCACTAGTAGAGATTTCACTTGAGCTACTATGGTATTTGAGATGAGGAAAAAGTAGTTGTTTGAGCTTCTAAGGTCAAGGTGTCCATGGTCCCTGAGCTGCTCCTGGATTTACTCTGCCTGCAGGAAATTGAGGGGCATCAAAGTGAAAACCAGAAGTTTTCCCCTTGCTGTCTCATCAAATGCAATAGTGAGCAAAGGCAAGAGTGGCACCAGTGTGACAGTGGCTGGGTGTGACACTGAGACTGTTTTTAAGCTTGTGTAAATGATGGCATGGAAACAGTGGACTCGGGCAGGTTTTCAGCCCTGGGTTTTTTTTTAACCTGTACCACAGGTTAAAAACAGAGGGGTTTAAGAAGAAAATGGGGTGCTGTGTTGTTAAGTTTAGGACATATTCTGAGAGCTGTGGTCATGCCAACAAGCTGTGACTCTGCTGCATGTGGAGCTTACAAACCTATGGGAAGTGGTGGTGCTTCTCCAGGAGACCTTCCCACCTGAGCAGATGAAGGACAAGAGGTGGAAAATCCTTCACCTGATCAAGACCAAGTTTATGCCAACATGTGGCTGTGCTAGTGGGCCAGAGCAGCAGCAGGGAAGCAGAGAGCATCATGTGTAGCCCAGGTGGTGCTGGTGCTCAGCTTGCTGCTTGTAATGCTCCTTAGCAGGGCTGGCCAGGACATGAGTGCTGCTTGTCCCAAGCTTCTCAGACAGCAGAGATGTTTCTCTCAGCCAAAAGCAGCTCCAGTGAAGCAACTCAGAGGATCTGAGCTGGTAAAGGGTGTGATCACTGTACTGGAGGTGGAATTTGGTCTGTCTTGAATACGTAATTTAAATCAGTGGCCTCAAGACTGTCCTGGTCATTGGGGGGAGAAAAGCAGTCCTGGGGGATATGAATCCCATCCACTTCAGATACCTCTCCTTTTCAAGCATCTGGTTCTCTTTCAAATTCTGCTGGAGCTTTAGAACATCACTTGTATGTGAGCTCTGGGGTTTGTACTGGTGAACTTACCCTCAGGATTTATCTGTGTTTGAAGTGTTGCTCCTGTCACATAATCCTGTTTTAAGACTAATTTGGACTGAAGGTGCAAAGTTCTTAAGAGAATATTGGAAGCAGTTGTGCCAGTATGAGCTGTCTCAGGGGCAAGGATGGTTCAGGGAAGCTCTACAAGCTAAATGAAAAGTCTCTGCTGCCCTGCAAATGCCTGATGAATGCACAAGTGTCCTCTCTGCATCACGTTGGGGCAGGATTGTGTGTCACAGCCTTGGCAAGTGCTGGCTGGGGTATCTGCTGTATTTGGCATGGCCAATACTGGGTTCTGAGGTCCCTGTCCTGCCCCCACCAGTGCAGTAAGTTGGAGTTGCTGGAGCTGTTTCAGTGACCAAGCCTTGGTGGGAGCTCAGTGAGATACATTTGGGCATTGGAATGAGCCCTCTGGTGTCTGGAAGGCAAACAGATTTCTTTCAGTGGTCTTGTAGCTGAAACTTCTTGAGTAAGCAGTGCTTGTGAGAATGAACATTTAATGAGAGGGGAAAGCAGGAATGAGTCAGAACAGAGCTGCTCTGGCTGTTAGCCATTTAGCAGTGCCCAAGCCATGACTCTCTTGCTTCTGTGCTGGGCAGCCTCCCCTGCATGTCTGCTGGGATCCAGAATGAGGGAGCAGAGCTGTTTACCAAAAGAGTTTTGAGACTTGAAAATAAATTATGGATTTCTGGGGAAAAATACTTTCCAGCTTTCCAAATAGCATTATAAAGTCAGTGGAGAGGGACTAGCTAGTATGAAAGCTGTGTGCAAGCTTTTCCAGATATGAGCAGCTACCAAAGCTTACTGCCCAGTGAGCTGGGAGAGCACTGTGCAGTTGTGGGGGGATTTTGATCTGCCTGGCTTCTTCCAACAAACTCCAAAAATATGTGCAGCACTTGTAGCAAGAGGGCCCACAAATTGAAGCAAAGCAGGTAGCACTTGGGCTGTGCTATCAGGGCTTGGTGGAAAGCTAAATGTGTGTGCTAATGTTGAGAGGGCAGGAAGCATCAGCTGACACCAAGGAAATAAACATCTATGTTTTCTGCAGGCTGAGTCAGACATTGTCCTTTGGTTATTCTGGGGGGAAAAAAATTGTACAAATAAAATAGTTGGTTTGAAATATTTTATTTGACAGAAATGACCAGTGAGGGAAAGTGTGAGACCTGCATTTTGGGTGCAGGAAGAGTTTATCAGTGGCTGTAAGAGTGGGGGCTCTTCCCTGCCTTCTGCACCCAGCTCACAGGTAGACTCGTGTCTGCTCTCCCCAGATCCCACAATCTCTTCTGCTTTCAGTGTTCATTAGATTAAAGCAGTGGAAGAACATAGTCACATCAAGTTTTTATCAATTTAGAGATCTTCTCAATAAAGGCAGAATATAAATAAGCTGGAGTTAGCCAGCAGACAGTGATTAAATGTTTTTCCAGGGAAACAGCTGACTAACAACAGAATTACCTGTATCTTTCCATCTGCCAGAGTTTGGAGGCTGATTTGTTTTAACATGGACTCATTCATTATCTGGTTTTCATGTGCAAGTAATTTCACTTATGGTTTTTTGTGTTACTTTACAGATACCAGGTTCAGTCATTTAAGTACGACTATGCCTAGAGATAAAAGCACAAAGGTGCCCAGGAGCTATGAGCCAGCCACAATTACTTTCTCTGCAAAAAAAAGTGTTGGTTCTGTTTTTTGTTTTTTGTTTTTTTTTTCAAAATTATACTCCACATCTAAAAGCTGTTACTGGGAGCTCTCATTTCAAACTAACATATTTATGATGAGTGGCTGGCATAGCTCAGCTTTGGAACTGGGCAAGAAGAAGGTTTTCTCTGTACAGGCTGCTGAATATATGGAAAAAATCTCAAATACTTCACCTTTTTCTTCCCAAAATACACAGGATTTTGGCTGGAAATCATCCTTCCACATATTTAATTCCAGGGAGAGGTGCTTTAAAAAAATAAAAGCTGAAGCAGAGAAATATTCTTTTATCTTGAAACTATGTTAATCATGGATGTTTTTCTTAGACTTCCTTTCTGAAGAATTGAGGTTTTGATGACCCACTAAAAACTATCAGATGGTCAAAATATAAAATCAGTGTAAGTGTAGTTTCTATTGGGAAATGTAGACTTTGTGGATTCAGAGGGTTTGGCAAACATTCACGAGTTCTTTGGTGGTGAGACACAGGAACAGGCTGTCCAGAGAAGCTGTGGATGCCCCATCCATGGAAGTGTTCAAGGCCAGGCTGAACAGGGCTTTGAGCAACCTGCTCTGATGGAAGGTGTCCCTGCCCATGGCAGGGGGGTTGGAGCTGGGTGGTCCCTTCCAACTCAAACCATTTTGGGATTCTGTGATGTAGCCAATTCTGCGTGTTGGGAAGGCAAACAGTGAGCAGCTGGATGAGATGGCTGAAGTTGTAGAGAGGAAATGTGTTCCAAACTTTAGATAAGCTTTCAGCTGAGCTCCTTGTTCAATCCTGTGCTTTTCACCCACCACTGCATTGTCTCTGGATAACTGCAGCCAGCTCCATGAGCTAGAGGAGAGGCATTCTTATTCCTCCTTGGGAACAGAAGCTGCTGTTGTTAAACTTCAGGAGTGGGAGAAGTTACTGTCTCCCTCTAGCCCCTCCAGGCTGGCAGCTCTGCCCACTGCTGAGGGAGATGCTGGAAGTTGCATGGAAGCCGACAGACCCACGGCTTCCAGGGCTGCTGGCTGCAGTGCCAGCTGACTTTGTGCCTTGCATTTCAATCCACAAGTGCAGGAACACAAACAAACAATGCTGGGGGAGGGGAAGCTGAAGGGAGAGGAGCAAAGTGCTTTCCCAGCATTGCTTTTACCCTGAAGGGGATTTTTTTAGGTCAAAATGATGCTGCTATCAAATAAAAAAAATTAAATAACTTTTTTTTTCTTTTTCTCCTTTTCCCCACCCTTCCTTGCTGTGGCCAAAGCTGCAGATCTGGGACACGGCGGGCCAGGAGCGGTTCCGGTCCATCACGCAGAGCTACTACCGCAGCGCCAACGCGCTGATCCTGACCTACGACATCACCTGCGAGGAGTCCTTCCGCTGCCTGCCCGAGTGGCTGCGCGAGATCGAGCAGTACGCCAGCAACAAGGTCATCACCGTGCTCGTGGGTAAGCCGCCGCCGCCCGGGGCTGCCTCTGCAGCTGTGCTCGACCATTCCCTCTGCACATGGCATGCTCCGAGGGGTGTTCAGGGTGCCACCCCGTCAAGGGTGGTCCTGGCTGGGGTCTAAGGCTGTTGTGTGCGGAGAGAGATGCTTCCCACCATGGGGACTGAAGTGTAGATGGTGCAGCTACCGCTGAGCTAAGGATGGAGCAGTTCCCCTTGTGACTCCAAGCCCAGATCTCCACAAATAAGTGAGGACCTGCTCGAGCTGGTGATGTGTAAGATCCCATAGAAAAGAGGGCGTTCCCTTCTTTCAGGGGACTTGTATACCTGAGGGAATGGGGGCAGGAGAAGAGGATTGCAGGTATCCTATTGGGGGCGGGGGAAGAGGACCTCAATGGTATCCTGCTGAATATAGGATACCTTAATGGTATAATACCATTGAGGAGGGGTAACCAGGGGCCAGACCACCAGGGGGTATAAGGTACAGGGGTGGGTGAGGGAGAGACCATGTGATGGGAGAAGGGAAACAACAATCTATGTGACATAACATACTCAGTGCAAATTTCAAATCACCCAGTGCAAAACAACAACTAAATAAACTATTTAGTGCAATGCAGCAGTGGTGCTGTACTCCATAGGTGTGGGACAACCAGTCCTGTCTCGAGTGGTCAGGATCTGGGAACAGCATCAGGACATGGTGGTTGTGTGGGTGACAGCATTCATAGGTGGGGCAGTGCTGCTGGAAAACTGGATGTTCTTGCGTGGATTTTAGGGAGACTAAAAATAAACAACAGAATGTTATATTAATCTGTAGAGCTTCAACTCAAGGCAAAACAGACCTCAGGCCATCTGTCTGCTAGGGGAAGGGGAAGGTTATTTTGCCTACCAGTGCTTTTCCATGCTCTCCTTGCAGCATCTGATAGTTGGGACTTGGCTTTTAAAGGTCCAAGAATATATAAAGAACTGTGGAAAAATAACTTGGGGAAAGCTAAGAAGTTTCATGCTACAGTGTCACCTTTAATAGTCTACTATTTAAATGAAAAAATCTAGGTCATTATAAGAGGTGTCTAAAAGTGTATTTTAAAGGAAAAAAAAAAATCTTTGAGTTTAACATGCCCCAGTGCTACTTCAAGTGAGCTATGGGGTTTATAGAGCTTCCATACAAGAAACTCATACTCCATGAGCATGGCCTGGGTACAAATGGTGCAGAAATAATTAATAAATGACTAACAAATGTACATTAATTTTTTTTTCAGTGAATGTTAATTGATAGCATCTACAGAACAGCATATAAATCATACAGTAGTCATAACACCCTTTGAAGATGGTGATAGCCATAAATCACTTGTGTTGAGTAATAATCTGTTCAGAAGGGTAACTTCAGTGCAGGTAGTGGGTCCAAGACTCTGCTGTATTGGGAAAGGAGATCTCAGAGGGGAAGGCAATGAGAGAATGCTTGCTGGTGGAAACACCACCTCTTCCTCCTACGAGCTCTCACAAAATTGCTGGTAGGAGTGGGGCCAGGAGAGGTTTCCTCCTGAGCCTGGTGAGTCTGTGGACAGAGCAGTCTGTTATTGCAGGTCCTGGTCTGTTACCTTTGTTGTAAGATTGATTTATGGCAGAAACATCATGTTTGAAGTTAAGTGGCCAGAAATAGTGTATAATCATATCAGGTGCTGGCTTGAGGCTTTAATCAACTCTCTGCCAGACAGATCCCTCTGAACCAAAGGGTTGGTTTCTCACCCCACCTCACTCTGCAAGTGACCCACAAGCCCATCCCTCTTCCAGCCTCCACAGCTAAGTCCTATACTGGAATATTGAAATGGGGAACCTTTCTTCCATGCCAGGCTTTTTAAAAGCTTGTAACAGCATGATGAATATCACATTTAGTGTCTCCTATGCTATAATTGACATTTTAAGTGCTCCTCAGAGCAAGCACAGGAGAATTTTCAATAGATGTTAGCATGGAAATCCTTTAATGTTGGTTGATAGCAGCAAACAGATGCACTGGTGCTAAATTAAAGCATACTGGCTTGGATGTTTACAGGGCATATTTCATTACATGAGCTGATATTAAATGGACTTGAGTGTTTCAGGGAACCCATTGTTTGGAGGGGAGAGCAAGCACAAGGAGTTACATATCCAAGCTACTGTCCATACATACATCAAACCAAACTCTTATTTATCCTTCATAGACCTCAGTTTCTCTTGGTTTTGAAATTAACTCCTTTTCTAAAATATTTTATCAATGCAGGTAATAAGATTGATTTAGCTGATAAGCGGGAAGTCTCCCAGCAGAGAGCTGCAGAGTTTTCTGAAGCACAGGACATGTACTATCTGGAAACGTCAGCGAAAGAATCGGATAATGTGGAGAAACTCTTCCTGGACTTGGCCTGCCGGCTGATCAGCGAGGCACGACAGAACACCCTTGTGAACAATGTCTCATCCCCCTTACCAGGAGAGGGGAAAAGCATCAGCTACTTGACTTGCTGTAATTTTAATTAAAGAGCTGGCATGTGATTGCCCCTTCTGCCATGGGCCAAGTGGATTTTTTTTTTTTCCTATGCTGGGATTTGTCTACTTGAAGGAGTTCCTGCCAATCAGACCCATCTGGCTTGCTCAGAGTCAGGTTACAGTCCTGGAAGCATGGCAGGCTGATGGTTCCAGCTGCATGGCAATGTAGCAGAATACAACAGGGTTTAAACTTCATTTTTCTTGCAGTCTGTGGAGCAGATCAGAAAAGGAAGAGTTGCACAAGTGCTTCATGTAATGCAGAACATGAGCTGTTTTGTTTCCTTCTGTGCGAGAGTAGACCAGCCTTTCTTGAAGATACTGAAGAGATCAAAATCTCTCTCACAGAACAATGTGTTTGACCCTTTTTAAAGTGAAACAAAGTAAGAAGAAACGCAACAATGAACACTGACTTTGGACTACCCTGGCAATCTCCTGGGCTGTCAGCGAGCGAGCCCGTAGGATGTGTACATAATGTCTGCCCCTGCGTCTCCGTGGAGGACTCTGGTGTTTGAAATAGTGTTATGTCTCTCATCTACAGGCACTTTCATGAACGTGGAATAAACAAAAAAGTTACATATAGCAGCATTTTCAAGACTGAAGAAGACATGGATACGGCTCAGTCGCTCCCTTTGGTGCTAGCAGTTCAGCAAATATTCCATAGGCCAAATGTAGTCTTACCACATTACTGTCTTCTGAATGTGTAACTTAGACTGGTTAGGAAAAAACACTAATAAGCACTGTTCATAAAAATAAAAAAAAAAGTCTCATTACCTCTTTTTCTAGGCCTGAACATAGTGGGAAAGGACTGTGTGCTTCTTTAATATCCAACAAAGGATGAAAAGACTTTTCAGAAATAAAAATAAATAAATAAATTAACCATTCCTGCTCTAATTAGTCATGTCCTGATGTAAAAAGTTAGCCTTGGGAAAGATGTTTGGTGGACTTGGTGGAAGTGCACCAGGTGTGACCAAAGTCTTGTGGGTGCATGGATGGTGTACAGGGCTTCCAAGGAAGCACAGTCTGAGCTGGCACTCTGCAATGGTGCAGCTAGAAAACAAAGCCTGGAGATACAGCTCTTGTTGGAAGGCAGGAGTACAGATTTGTAGAGGGTTGGTTTGATGGTCAGTGGAAGTAGGAGTGGGTTGCATGTGGTCCTTCCATGCTGCTCCATCCAGCTCTCACCTTGTGGAAGTGCTCTCAAAGGTGCTCTTGGAGGTCTCTGCTTGGTATCCAGGCTCTCTGCTGGGGTAGCTTTTAGGTTCAGGGCTGTAGAGTCGTTTTATTTACCTGATGCTTTGCATCCTTAAGCCCATACTCTGGTACATGTAACTGTTTGGGCAACTTCTTCCTGCAGAAGCTCTGAAGGGGAAGCAGCCTGGAGTTTGTGATGTTACTCCACCTCTAGTGCCATACAATGCATTGCAGTTCTACACCTTGGCATGGAAGTGAAGTCAGGAGATAGTGAATGCGCACATAAACAATTATATTTAGGAGTTTGAGTTCAGTTTAGCTAATCTGGATAAATGATTACATGGCTGTGATATGCTGCAATTTAGAGTTAATCAATTTAATATTACTTGGCTTTTACTGAAAACTATAACACAGCTTTTGTATTGACATAAAAAGCTGCCAGTAAGTACTTATTGAAAAAATAGCAATTAAAAAAATGAGGCATTTTGAAATGTTTTTTTTTTGTTTCCTGGAAAGATTTTTTTTGGGCTGTATCATGTTGTGCCTTTGATATGTAACAGGAAGTTGACTCTGTGTCAGAGAGAGGGGGATTGGTTTGTCATAGGGCCATTTTTAATATTTTCTTGTTATTTTTAGGTCATTTTTATGACTAGTGGCAAAAGGAAGATGTAGAAGTTGTGGTATGAAGCTTGTTTGTCATTTAGGTAACATTTAGCAAAGAGCTTCTGTAAGTGTGAGATGCTGGGGGACACGTCATCTGCTGCTCTGCTCTGGTCCATTTCAGCCTCTGCTCATGTTGTAATCCGAAGGATTTGGAAATGTGTGGGACTTGGTGGCTTCTGCTGTACTGGACCATGTGATCTGTGCTGAAGAGCAGTATCTTTTTGCTTGAGCATTCCCCAAATCACCAAATGCAGCTTCATTTGAGCTTGTGAAGAGCACCCAACTCCAAGAGAGCTGATTCTGCCCAGCTCTTAGGTAGTTCTTTAGAGCTGGACTCACGGTGTTCCATGGCTGGTAAAACTCAAGTTAAAAATCAATACCATGTGCATTTAATTTGTAGTAGGTCTTAGTCCCTGAAGCTGGACCTGTCAGCATATAATTGATAACAAATAGGGCAGGGCTCTTTGATCAGCTTAATCAAGGAGGAAGGAGACTGCCCAATAAAACACCCATGGGTTACTCAGCCTGGTTTCCAAAAAGATCAAAGCTGGGCAGGTACTCTTCATCCCTGCTGAGCAGCACTATAAATGCATTTTAAAGTGCTCCTTGCATCACTTTGGGAGCTGGAACCTGACTGAACAAACTGAGCTGGTCAAATAGCAGAAACTGCTAACTTTATTTTCTTGGATATTTACTTTGTGATTTCTAGAAGCCTAAATCTTCTCCCAGTGCTTTCCTAATCAGTAGGTGGCTATTTTGGATACTAGCTGCCTACTAGCAACTTCAAAGCACTGGTTCTTTTTATTGCTAGTGAATCTTTGTGTAAGGACCCCATCTCCAGGCAGTGATGTGCTTTTGTGCTGGGGTGCAATGCTGTGGTTGGGCTGATGTTCAAGTAAATGACCTGACTTCTCCAGTCAAATTTGAACTGATTCCTTTCAGTGTTTATTCTGTGTAGACTTAAAAAGTTGAAAGGAAACAATGGTGGTGTGTGCAACGCTTTTTACGTGGTCATAAACCAAAGCTGTAGTTTGAGACTCGCCTCTCTCTCTGCTGTTTGCAGACATGCCTTTTGTTGAAGAAGTGGTGTTTTATTGTAATAACTCCTTTCCTGGAGTTACTTTTGTACACCTCTGAATATCTCTGTAGTGCATACAGCCAAACCTTCCTTGTAGCACTGAGGGCTTATCTTCTCTTCTGCAGTCTGATCCACTGCTGAAGGCTTCCCAACTGGAAGAGGAACTTTATCAACTGCAGAATCTTGAAAAATAAAAAAATCCCAATTATGTGATAATCAGCTCTCCAACTAAGCACCTTGCTAGATTTTTGAGAGAACTGTCAGCAAAAGCCTGTGATGCTTGCAGGATAAAGTATCCAAAACCCATGCAGAATTGATATAATGGAGCTAAATTTGACTGGGAATGTTCTCTACTATCAGAGGAGCCAAACTTTTAGTGTGGTTGCTGGATTTGAATGTGTTTTCAGGGTGATATATCCACAGCCATGGAATTCCTTATTTCTGGCTGAATGTTAATTTTTGTAGTAGTCCTGTAATGAGACCCTTTTGTTTCGACCCTGTAATGAGACATTTTTAGCACAATGATTATGTCTAAGTAGGAGCCAATACTGGATGATCAACAGCTGTTTTCTTAATCTAGCAAGCCTGTTAGCAGAAATTAATAGAAGCATCTCTGAAAACCAGATGGCCTAAACTCTGATTTGCAGTGGGAGCCACTGATTCAGTCAGGCTGATCTTGAGTAAACCACCAAACATTCAGTGCTTCAGATCACTGGGTGTGAAGTACTTGCTGTAAAATTTTGCATTGGGTGTTGACACAGTTTGCTGAGACAGGCCATGACTCCCTTCTGTCCATATTTGCATTCCCCCATGAAAATGCTAGGGGACAAAAAATCCAAATTAAAAAAAAATCCTTCAGGTCAAAGAAATAGTATGGAAAAAGTGAAATTATGAGCTCTGTAAAGAAAGGGGATGTTGGGTGCCTCTTCCTACCTCGAACCCTGAAGTCTTGATTTGACCTCCAGGTAAGAGCGTGCACTCAGAGATGTGTTTGTGCTGAATGCCAAATGGCTCTATGATCATTATTTAATGAAAACCACACATGACAATTATCAGGCAAGATACTTTGTTCTTTGCTGTAGAACACATGAAACAGCCCCTAAAGTCTGTCAGCCTGCTGGTGCTGTTTGTGTTTTTTGGAGATGGCTGTGTTGGTAACAGTTGGCTCCTGCTAGTCTAGGCTGAGCAGTTAATGGCTATCGAATTCCCTTCAGCATCAGTAATGCCAGCAGCAGACTGGGGCTGACACAGGAGAAAGTGATTTGAAAAGAGGGAAGGTCGAAGTTAGTTGATGCAGAAGCACGGTGGGTGCGCACATGAGGGACAAGAGGCTTTCCAGAGCTTTTGCTGACAAGGGATGCAATTAGTTAGAGCCAAATCCACTGGGTTCTGCCTTGTTTGTTATCCCTAAGGACTGCTGTTTGTTCAGCTGCTTTTCCACTTGTCTTCTCTTTTCAGTATGAAGGACTGTCTGTAAATCAGTCTGAAATGTTGAGCTGGCATGATTCCTGCAGTCAGAGACTGAATTCAATTGGAAAATAGGTAAAGTTCTCCAGCTATTGGAACAGGCTGAGCAAACATGTAGGATACACTGCTCTTTGGGAACCTGGGGTGCCATCGGGGTCAGATATGGCTGGATACACTGTCACAGAAACCCTCTCCTGGCTGTGGGGCAGAAATTAATGCTACAGCCATTTCTGCAATGGAAAGATTTTCTATTCCACTTTCTCTGGAGTAGAAAATGCAAGTAAAGAGATGGCTCCATGTGCTCATTTCTCCATCCCATCCTCTTTTAAAATTATATCTATAGATTCAATGAAAGCTCTGGGCTTTCATAAAGGTTTCCTTTGAAATTTAGTCTGAAATTCTGCATTGCTCTACTTCTAGTGTCAAAGCACCAAATATCCTTATGTGATTGTTGGTAGGAGCCAAAGTCTTTTTTTGAGTTAATTCAGTCAGAAAAAAGGTGTTTCTAGAGGATATTTTGGGAATTCCCAGTGAGCAAGTATGGAAACTCCATCCTTTTTTAAATATCTCTGTACATAAGGGCTCACCAGAAAACCCTCTGGAGCCAAAGGAAATATTCTAATCCATTCTAGTAGTGAAAACCCTGTTAAATAAACATCTTTTCTTCCTCTTTTTATAAATTTTGTCATCTCAACCAATTTTGGGTT
>WBNQ01033959.1:0-46409 GCA_013401375.1 Spizella passerina | reverse complement strand
CAACAACAACAAAAATAACAGGCAAAAAACCCAGCAGCCTAAGTCTCAATGCTATTTTTAATGTCCTTCAGTGCTTATGAAGATCAATCAAAAAGATTCATAATAATGATGAGCAAAGTCTGTGCTGTAAATTAAGGTTTGAAACCACTCTAATGCTTTTAAGTTATCACTAAGGCATTAGACTACAGTAGCAGGAATAAATGTCTTTCACTATAAACACACATCTTCCTGAAATTAAGCAGGAACTAAATAATTGGACATTAACCTAGCTTTATATTGTAAGTATGAGCTGAGATCTACTTTAAAGAGACAAAGCATCATCAACTTTGTGAAGATTCAGATGGTTTTCTTGAGGACAACACCATGTGTTGTTAGGCTTACTTCATTTTCATTGGGAGGGTCTCAGGTAAACATATCATACTTGCTCAATATCTTAGGAAAACTGCTTTTAACAATGGCACATTTATTCTGGTATGTCCCTCAAAAAACTCAGTCATTTCAGTATTGACAAACACAAGGGGGAAACTGTTTGAACTTCACACAAGTAACACACAAACCCATCTATTTACACAGTAATAGAGCAAGTGGATCACGATTTTTCTGCCTATTTACTGCACTACTCAATAATTTTTATAGATTTCAGTCTGTACGGCAGAAAAGGGGACTGAAAAGTTTACTGGCTAAACTGGATAATAATACTGGTAAGATACTTGAGAGAAACTGGTTTTTTTAACCAGCATTACCAGTGTTTAATGTCATAATTTCCAGCAGTTACTAAGAGATGTAGGAACACAGATTTTTGGTAGGCTCCTTCAATGAGGACAGCATTTCACATCATCATGTCAGCATCAATAAAAGAATTCAGATGAGCTGATAAATATTAATTTTTCAGTTTTATCCTCAATGTATTTGCAAAAACTGGGGGAAATCTTCAATATTTTTGTTGATATCTAAAGATACTAAGTGTCTGGTTTTGTGTTTAGTACAAGGCCCAACAAGATTAGGTAGTTCTGCCTCTGAAGGAGCACAGCTGCTCTTGGTTTTCCATTGCTATCTGTGCATTACTGGATTTCTGCAAAACCAACTGTTCTAGAAACTCTTCCACATCAATGTTAATAGCAACACTGTAACAATGTAAGATTTTTTCCTACCTTACTAGTCCCGTTCCCACTATGACACCAGCTGAATTAAGAAGCACAATGCCACTCTGGACTATATTTGGATCTTGAACCATGCCAAGTATAGCAAGTGTTATTAGTTCACCAATCATGTGAGAAGCTAGGACAGCAGCAAAGAAAATTCCAAATCTGGAAGCATCAGGATACAATCCTATAGTCCTGCACAAAGATGAGCAAACAAACAGTTAAAAAACAATGTTTGGGTAGTAAACTTGAAAAGTAGCTTTTACTTTTGTTTCTATTTGGGTTTTTTGCAGTTATAGCTCATTAGGTGAAGAGTTTATGCCTTAATCCTTAGTATATTGTTTGGAATCTTAACACAAAGGACATCTACTTACTATCACTATGTCAGTGCAGATACATGAGATTTTCTGCATCTAGATTGAAGAGGGTTATACAAAGATGTAATTCTTGTAGAAACCCAGGTTTTTCGAAGACAATCACCACGGCTTTTCTATTCCTTAAACCAACCTGCTGCTTCTTGTAAAGTCTTTGCAGTGGGAGTCATTCGTGTAAGTCACATATTTAAAGAACATCTTTATGCAGGTAATTAACAGATGGGATTTTGCACTTCTGATAAAGTGCAAGCAAACATAAGCATGGATATACTCAATTAAATGAAAAACTAATTGAATTCACCACCCCTGTAATTCACACCAAAGCAATTTCCCCCATACTCCTAATTCTTTAATGCAACATGCTGTTCTCAGTTTTTTCCTAGCTAACCCAAGGGAAAGAGTCCTCTCAATCTATACTCAGAATTAAAAAGTTAAGAAAAGCCTGCAATTGCTTGGCAAACTTAATTCAGCCTTACAGTGTATGTGACAGATGACAAAACCCTTTATTACACTGTGACACATTACTCTTTTTCCAAAAAGCCTCATACTAAAGTTGCCTCACACTAGGTGCACACTGCATGCTTTGCTTAGCTCACAAGCAGAAATTCAACATTTAATTTTCTTTTTTTTTGTTGCTCAGTGCAAGACCCTATGGGTCTTTTTTAAATCCACTATGTTCAAATATGGTCTTAAAACAGAAGTATCAATTTTCTCATAGGCTTTCATGTAGTGTTTCTTGTAACACCAGAATATTTTATAAATAGATGGATGAACATTGACCCTTCCAGTATTAAACACTCAGTGAGGTAGCAGGTATTTGACAACTTTTAAGTACATATTGGTGCAGAAGAAACAGTTTCCCAAAGTCCTACCAGAAAACTATCACCTCTGAGTTGCTCTACTTTACACAGATGTATGGAGGCACAGGCTAGTTAATCTGGGGTATGAATAGAACAGAAGAAAGAAAGAAACAGCCCAAATAGAGAATATTATAGCAACAGAATAACAACATGATGTGAACTGTTAGAAGATTTCCCAGAGGTATCTTCAGCTAGGAAAATCTGCACAGACAGGACCTTCACTTGGTTGCAAAAGAGGCTCTGTTTGAACTTGGCCAAACCTGCCTTGTGTCTGATCAGGTCAGAGTTTGGGTCTGCCTGACCTAACTGGCTGCCTCCACAAACAGAAACTCTACAAGAAATGGCTTGTAAGAACACATGCCAGAGGCTGTCAAAGCCTCTCAAAAAGTTAGTTCATTCCATAAAGTTCAGTCCTGCATAACAACTGCCAAAATTTCATCCAGAAACTGCTTGCCCTGAGAGGTTAAGAGCATTGTGAAATTGCTTTGACACATCCCTGATGGCTTCCAAACAACTGCAATATTGGAAAGATAATACCTGTAAATATTATCCATTAACTGGAGCCTCACTATTTATTGTTGGTTGTGTTTGAGCCAATCAAAACACAGGGGCAAAGTCTCTGCCCATGTCGATTCCCTGTTTGTTATGGAGTTGAGAGAGCCATGGAGCCTGGACAGCTGCTTGCCAAATGGCTCCTCTCTTGGCACCAGTCACAAACAGAAGGTCAGCACAGCATTCAGTGGAAGGAACAGTCATTTCTGTCTGTCTGTCTGTCAGTCTGTCTGTGAAAAAAAGTCTTCTCAGGGAGCCCTGCTTCAAGCAGATAGCACTGATATCTTGCAGAAATAAAAGCCCAGGTAGCTAAGGGGATAAAGGAGGCTACTTTTCATATCCACACCAAACTACAAAACAACTTGCCCATGCATGCAAGTCCTCACACCTGGAAGAGCAGAAATCTTCCTCTCAGGGATGCTCTCTTTTCATTGAGATTTCAAATGGAAAGAATTAAGTAAACATTGAGCACAACCCCTCATTGCCTACTATGGACCAGAAGGAAGAAGGGAATAGTGATCCTTTTTTCTAAGATTTTCCAGATGGGGGAAAATTGCTACAAAATTCCCTGAGCAGAAATTCTGCTTCAGAAGTCCATTTTGTGTAGTTCTACTTTATCCATTTTCCATCCATCTTACTGGAAAGTAAGAGCACTAACATGCACAGCTACAGCAGAATGGCTTCTTCTGCACTTTAGCTCTTTTATGAAGGTGTATCCACTTATCACTTTTGAACAGGTCATCAGAGAACATGCATCCACAACACAAACCAAGCCTGCTCATCACTTGTACACATTTTACTACAGATTGCCAAATGATTGGACCTGTCCCGGGAAAACTAACATGAACTTTGGGGCACTAGACATCTCTCAACATTAGAAAAGAAAAAGACTGAAGGACAGAAATTTGTCCTTTTCTCTGGAGGGTATAAGAAAGGGATCCAGATTTCATCGCTTCCATATGCTGTAGCTAAATCCCAACGTCCTAGGAAATAAAAGTTTTGTTACTGTCATATGCCTACAGCTGACATCCTCAATTTGGTTTTTTTTTGTTTAGTTTGGGTTTCTTTGGGGTTTTTTTTTTTTGATTGTTTGGTGGTTTTCTTTTTTTGTTTGGTTTTTGTTTTGTTTGTTTGGTTTTATTTCCTGTCTTTCTAAATGCAATGTAAAATGACACTTCCTGCTTTCAATATGACAAAAGTATGGTAACTCTCCCAGGTCCATTAAAACTTTGCAAGTTACCTAAAGAACTGGTAATTCATTTACTGGGGATGTGTTTTCAGCTCTGCCTGAAAGAGAAGGGCTAATTTTGTGTCATCTTTCCTTATGCTTTCTGTGTAATCATTTTGAGAGACAACAGCAGGAAGCCATGCCAGGAGGCCTTTTGCTGACATGTTAACTGACACTGGTAACAAAAACAAAAAGACAACCCAACAGATGGTCCAAATGCTTACCAGTATATGAAGGTGCTGAAAATGGCCACACTGATGACACTGAAGGGCAGGAAATGGACGATATAGGCCACAAGCATTTGCCATTTCTTATACAGGCCATCTTTACTTTCTTGGTCACTGATAGCACGTAGAGCTGGGACTGAATTAAATATATAAG
This sequence comes from Spizella passerina, assembly GCA_013401375.1. Taxonomy (NCBI): domain Eukaryota; kingdom Metazoa; phylum Chordata; class Aves; order Passeriformes; family Passerellidae; genus Spizella; species Spizella passerina. Next base: position 41,872 of record WBNQ01033959.1, on the reverse strand, counting down.
AAATGAACTAAATTATCATTAAACAGAAAGAGCAAGACTTGTTGCTAGCAGAAATGGTCTGAACCACAGGGACAACTTTGAGAATATATCACAAACATTCTGCATAAACTACTCTGATCCCTTTTCCCCCCACTGTAAATGCAAAGTATGCTCCCTGCAGATTGCAAACATTGGTAGGTTTAATGAAAGAGGCCTAACTTATCAGCATGCAGGACAGCCTTCTTTTTTTGCATATACAAATTAAGGAGATGAGAAAAGCTCTATCACTGGTCAATTTATTGAGGTACTCTGATTTCAAGCTGATGACAGCAGTGTATGGTCTCTACATGAGCAAAACAGTTTTAGGGCTATAAATAGAAATTACTGTTGCTTTCAGTATGGCACCTGTAGGAGAAAAATCCTCTAAAAAATGTAATTATCACATAATACTCATAAATCCAATTATGCTTAATTGCTGTCAAAGTTGGTTTGTATTTCCATCTTTTCCACATGTCTGGTTTTGAGCTCACTTAGATATTAGCTAGACCTAGACTTTGTCTTGCCTATAAAATGCTACACACAGGGAAATCTTTTGCACAGTTTAGAATAAAGCCTTCATAGACAGGCCAGCTATAAAAAAGAAAGGCAGGGATGAGGGCATAATCCCTTAAATTCCATTGAATTTTGTGCTTCTGTATCAACTCTGACATTACCTAGACCAGTGAAGATCCTTTAAATTACTATTTTCAAAAAAGACTTTTTCTTATTACAGGCAGAGTGGCAGCAGCACCTGCTGCTGCACGTAGGACAGGACAGACAGACACTCACACAGGGCCACAGCATTGAGCATCCCTGTGTAGGGAGGGGCACTCACACACTGGTAGACAAGCCCCACCCGGTCCTGCACGGCTCCCTGGGCCAGGTCATTCCTGAGCCTGAGAAGGAAAACGGCTACAAACAAGCCAAAAAGCAGGTTCTGCAGGAGGCGCATGATGATGCCTATCTTATCTCTGGAGAGATTTCTTGTTGTTCTCCTGAAAATGACACAAAACAACAATAAAAGGCTTCTTAGCTACAGCTGAACACATGTTGGTAGGGTATTCAGCTTTGAACAAATCTTAGATACACAGTGCCCACAAAGATTAAAAATATTAAAAAAGACAAGGGACAAGTACAATGGGAGATCAAATAACCAAGGAAGTGCATCTGTACGTGGAGGGGAAACCTGAAGGATTAGCGGAGAAGGAAAAAATAATTGCTTTAAAAAAGGGGGCAGGGGAAGTCTTACCGTAAAAGAATCAGTATTTGCTCAAAGCCACTGGGTGAGTCTTTGTTTTTGAATGGTATTGGTGGCAGCTCCTTCATGCACTTTGTTTTTTCAATGGCTGCCAGTACTTTGCTAAAGATCTCTGAGTTTCTATAGGCTGATACAAATTCCTGAACTCTACTGTAGGTTTCAAGTTCGTGCTCCTTGCTTCGGGTGTCCACAGATGTCAGATCCACTGTAAAATGACAAAGCTTTTACTCTATATACACATCACCTTCCCTTCATACCTTTTTCCCTGTGCAACTATCTTCTTGTTTCCATTCTAAAATATGCAAAGATGAAAAGGTCAATTTAAAGTATTCAAGGCTTCTCTTTCCCTTCTGTTAAGATGCAGCAGGAATTAATTAACTGCAGCCACAAGAAATCTGTATTTTGTGACCTCTGTAGGACCCTGCAGTTCAAGTCCTTAATCTGGAAATGCAAGACCTGAGCACTGTGCTGGTCAGACTCTCCTTGCACAGTACAGAGTTGTAGAGAGCAAGACAAAGCACCAGAGGATGAACATTCATGAAGATGAAGAGATTACTTATCTGGTCATATATTTCTCAGGTTTTCAGGCAAATGCTCAGATGTGGCTCCACTCTGCCCACTCCTCCCTAACTATGGAGCTTTATTTTTTGCTTAGTGTGAACTTACACTATAGAGACATTACTCTTCTCTCCTTGAGCTGCTAATGCATTGTTGCACTGGGTTTCACCTACCTCCTCTGCAGACATACTTTTAATGTGAAGTTAGAGGATGTTCAGCTGGCCAAATTCCCCTACCAGGCTCAGCCCAAGCTGAAGGAAGTAATACTGACTGCCATGGAACTCAGGAAAGATAACTATTTCACAGAGTTAATGTTCCTTTCTAATAAGCCCACCTAAACATACTCCTGGCACCAGCAATTCTTTTGCTGGCAGATGGGAAATTTGTGTGTTCCATTTTTACAAGTCACAGATTCAGTAATAGTGCTAAAATACCTTAGAAATTTCCTTTTTCCCTAACAGCAATGAATTAGCCAAGGTTTTGAAAACTGGATTGTTGTTTTCAGCAATATTTTTTCTTGCCCAGTTTTATATTACTCTTCTACATCTGCTAAGAGGTCTTCATCAGCTATTTATTCCTAAGGTTTCTCTCATCTTTAGATTTCAGTTTTGCAATGCTCTGTTCAACTTCAAAATGTAAATTCAACAAAAGGAGGTCTTGTCCAAGATTCTTAAGTTTCCTCAAAATCTGAATTAGGTTTATGAACAGTTCCCTGGTGTTCTAAAAGCTGGAATTCAGCAGAATTGTCTTTAATGGTAAACACATCCAAAATGAAGCCTTTGCTTTTACAAATGTGAACATCTGAAATGCAGAAACACTTTCTGAAACTTGGCCAATGTGACTTGCTGGAAGTCACACAGGAAATAAATGGCAACTGGGTGTGCTATAAAAGAATTGTAAGACTGACTACTAACTAGACCAACCAACTAACACCTACCATGCATTAGTCCTTTTTACAAACATGTGACAGTTCAGCAATATAATCCACACTCAATACATAGGATATATTTTCCTCTGTTGCTGGTGTAAATGATATCAGAATCTGTCCCTTCATTCACATCAAATCACACAAAAAAATATTTGCGCTAATCTGTATTTTTTTCCTTTCTTGTCACATTCAAAGGTTGACATTTGAAGAATGCAGTACTTCTTTACCAAGCTTTTTTAAAAGTGGGTCTAAATCTCAAATCATCTATGCTTTTCAAGACTATTCAAATTCATGAAGGCAAAATTATCCTCACTGTCATACCTGTATTTTCAGCTTTATCCCATTCCAGCTTCATGTCAACAACCATCCTCTCTTCTCACTGAGTTAAGAATGCCACGTAGACAATAGGAAAACACTGCCTGCTCTGAATGCAGCTTTTTGAATTGGCCAAATTCTCTGGTTAGTGCTCAGCTAGTACTGCCAGAAATTAACCTAACAGGATGAATTTAAATAGAGTTATGTACATGGCTGCATACCTGTACTCATACAAACACATCCACATTCTCCTCAAACCTGTGCCTGTATGGATGAGAGACATGGATGTCCTGCAGCAAAACCAAGTCTCATTTCCAAAGTCTCCTGCTGACCGTTTTTTTTTCATTCTGAATTGGTAAAACAATACTGTCCAGCTTATGCCAACAGCTATAATCATCTTGCCATCATCATTTCCTGAAGCACCCCTTCTGTTCCAGTTGTCCACCCTGGTATTAGCAACTTCCTAAAACTTTCAGAAACCTCAAACTTAGAATTGCTGGAAATTGATGCCTCAAGTCATCCCGTATTTATTCTACATCCTTCTCTCCACACAACACTTTTAAGTTGCTTGGCATCACAGAGTCTGGAGGAGCATGGGATTTTCCACAATCTTGGAATCAAAATAATTTTCCAACATCCAGTGCACAGCTATAGCAAAATGCCATCAGGAATCCACAGGTTTCATGAAGCTGAGATTCTTTTTTTAGTGGTAGTTTACTCCTTTACTGCAAATATGGCTATTTGATGGTGTCATTAGGAATGACATGGGTACAGCCCCCTCTCTGAGCTGAAAACAATTAAAAAGTTGGAGCAGAATTCAAATACATTTCTATCTCTGGAAAAACTTTAACTTGGGAAAAAAACCAAATTGTTTTACCAAAACAACTTAGACAAACTTACCATAGAAGTCAAAAGGGTTTGATTGTTCAGGACAAGAATAGCCACAGTCACTGAAAAATGAGATCATTTCCGTAGGGTTCCCACAGAAAACCATTTCTCCAAAGCTCATGATGGCTATTTTATCAAATAACTGTTGGGGGAAAATTAATATATTAGCAGTATGTACTAAGAATCACAGAATATGCTGACTTGGAAGGAATCCATCAGGATCATCTCGAATCCAACTCCTGGCCCTGCATAAGACACCCCAAGAATCACACCATGGGCCTGAGAGCATTGTCCAAAAGCTTCTTGAACTCTGTCAGACTCGGTGCTGTGGCCACTTCCCTGGGGAGCCAGTTCCCAACCACCCTCTGTGTAAAATCTTTTCCTAAGATCCAACCTCCTCTGTCACATTTCAGGCTATTCCCTCAGGTCTTGTCACCAGTGACCACAGTGATCAGATCAGGAGTGCATTCATTCTTGAGTACCGCTACTGTCTTGGTAATAGAAATGCTTTGATGGGAAAAATAGTTTTGACACATTCAAACTTCCTTACTGTATTTCTCCCAAAAGACATTTGTCCTTTCTTTCACTCCTCTCACTGGTGGTTATGCAAAATGACATATCTTTAAGCTCTAGTGGTTCTCCAAACTGTCAATGACAACAGCATACAGAGGTAATCCACAAAAAGAGATATGGCTTTCTGACTTCACTACTAATGCACCTTCACTTTCTGACTGACCCCTTTGGTGCTGGATAGCCCCAGTCTGTAAAACCCCCAAATTGTTGGCAAGATTATCCTGAAGTGCTTAAAGACTCTAACAGCACTGCTCTCAAGTGAACATTTGTCAGGACAAGATTCCCACCAGCTATAATCAATCCATATTCTCAAGACACCAGGGCTGCTTTCAGTCCAGAAAAACACTGTTGTTCCCCTCTGGCTCCACACCCATTTACACTCCATTCAGTCAGCCAGGGGAGAGGAGTTCTGCATTCATGTGCCAGGTGGTGGATAAGAGCAAAGTGAGAAACAGTAATGGGAAAGAGAAATGCTCTGCCCAGCACAAACCCTGCACAGCAGGACTGCCCCACCACACAACCAGGGTGTACCCACATGCCTTGTCATGACTTCTCCCACTGGTTTTGGTTTGGGCAGCTGCATAACACAAGTGTTACACACACAGTCAGACTCCACACTATTCACAAGGCAACGTGTGCTAAGTGCCCTGTGACTGGGTCAAGGCCACAGTTGCAAAGTTCAAGAGAAGCCTCTAATAAAGCAAAGGAAAGGAAGAGGCAGCTATAGTGGGTCTTGTACTTCCATCCAGAAAAGAACCTAAGTACTAAAAGGTCAGGTGGAAAAGCCAATAGTGAGTAGGTATCATCTACCTTGAAAAGTTCTGAGCGAGGCTGATGGATTGTAAGGATCACAATCCTGTCTCTGTGTGCAAGCTCTGAGAGAAGCAAGACAAGCTGGTTTGCAGTCAGGCAGTCCAGCCCTGTGGTTGGCTCATCGAGTAGCATCACCTCTGTCAAATGACAAGGAATAGCTTTAAAATTCAGGTAAATGAGGAGCAAATGGCATAGCTTCTGCCCTTAAAGCTGATTTGGCAAATAACACAGAAATGACTTTGTAGGTAAAGTTCCACACATAAAGCAGGGTATACACAGATATTGCCATGACAGGATCTTTCAGTTTTATTTAGTTTCAGTGGTTCTGTTTCAATGACTAGGAATAAGGACATTAAAAATAATTCAGAGCTGTAGAGACTCAGCACAGCAGTCCTGATGTGCAGAGTCACCGAGACAACCCTTGAGAAGCTCGAAAGTCCTAGAACGTCGCCAGAAGTGTTTAGTGAGTAGACTTTGATCCTGCACAAGACGTGACAGCTGTATGAAGATGAGAAGATCTCACAGAGNAAAGTAAACATTTTTTACATAAGCTTTTAGTATAAAAATAAGTCCCAAGGGCAGTCAGTGTGCCCATGGCTGACTTGCTGTGCAGACCTCTGTTGAGTTGACAGAAGATATTGCAGATAAAAATTAATAAACAATACTGAAGACCAAAAAACCTGAAGACTCCTTTCATCCTTTAGAGTGCGGGTCGCCTCAAAGCCATCCTGTGCCTTTCTAGGCCATCAGAACAGCAAATAGAAGCAACACAGAGCATAATATTTCTTTTAAATTCATGTGAGATCTGAAAATTACCAAAATAGTTTTGATGCACACATCTGCTTTCAAGAACAATAATGATAAATTTCAGCATTTACAAAATTGTAAACATAAGCGACAAAATTAGCTAGGAGTTATAAATTCTGAATTAAATTTATATATACAAATAGAATTTGTTATGAAGAATCAAATCAAATCAAGAATTGTTAAAATACAGCAGATGCAATTCTATAGATTGAAGCAGATGTTACTGCCTTTTTTTCATTATTTTACTGCTCATGAAAGGGGAAAGCTTATCATCAAATCCATTATTTTTATAGAGATTACACATAGCACAGAAGAGGGCAGTCCAACCTTGATCAGGGTACGAGGGGAGGAGAGTTTTCATTCCAGGTTTATCTACACAGAATTGCTACAGTGTTTACTGTAGTTTAGTGAGCTCCTGAGCAGCAACCACACCCCAGGAGTCACCAGCAGCAGGCATACACCTTCGCTATTTAAGCTCCTTCCTGCCTAATATGCAGTTGTATCACATCCACATGGCTACACCAGCAGCCAATAAAAACATGCTGTACATTCACTCTGTGAGATTCTGGCACCTTCAAGAAACTCTCTCAAAACTGACAAAATTTTTCCCATGGATAATCCTTCCATAGTTACTCAACTTTGATTTCCTTTCACTGGAATTTTTTTGGCACTGGAATATACATGGCACTCACACATACACAGATGAAGGGCAGCTACTCCACTACAAGGCTCAGTGCCTGCACATGTATGGCTCTAACATACTCAAAAATGATAAATTAATGGGCCACGGGCAACATTTGGGAAGGGTGAACCCAGAAAGACTTAAAATGGATAAATCCAAGTCCAAACCTATGTTCAGTCCCTAAGATTTTTAATTTGTCTGCTTTCCCAGATCAACTAATAGATCAGTGGCTGACCTCAGTAACTGCTTATTCTTTCCTGTCATCACCAGACTGGCTTCTGCTGAACTAAAGAATGCAAATGCTTTTGTATTTTAAAGTGGTTTACAGGGGCCTGTGGTAGAAGCACAGTGACACAGCCTTGCTTTATTTTGAAAATCCATGCAGTGGTACTTACTGGGATCTTGTAAAAGCTGGGCTGCAACTGATACCCGACGCCTCTCACCCCCAGAAATTCCTGCGACATTCCGGCTTCCAATTATTTTGTCAGCAATGTGGCTCAGACTCAGCTCAGCCATAACTGCATCTACCTAAAAAATAATTGCAATTTCAAAACACTAAGAGATAACCCACAAAGGATACCTGTNTACATTATTTAAATTTTTATTTTTTAAAATTTTATTTCAATGCATTCTGAAATGAATCAATTTTAGCCTCACTTGACATTAAGAGTTCAGCGGTGACTAGAAGTTAAGGTATGGAACATACTGTGCTCTGGCTTCCAAAATCAGGGAGCAGGAAGCACATCAATTCTGGGAAAGTATAAAGTACTGAGTGGGAGACTGGGGAAGAGAGAAGGCAGAAAGGAAGACCCTCTGGTCAGGAATATCCAATTTTTCTTTCAACAGAATTCAAATAGACCCTTTAAGTAAATCTGAATTTCATCAAGAAAGTAGCTTGTAGGAGGCTTAGCAGACCAGTGCTTTTTTGAGCTGCTGTTGTTAGTGAGAGATATTCCACAGGAGACAGAGTGGTGCCAAAATCAGCTGTGCTGTCCATGAGAACTGCCAGCACAAGTGGGCCAAAATACCCCAGAGAACTGAGGCTCCCCCTGGGGAAGGGGAACTGACCTCAATACCAGGACCAGCATCTGCTGCAGTGGGAACTGCTTCAGCTTGTGGTGGGAGTTCAGTCCCAGCATAATGGAGCACCAGCACAAGCCCCTTGGAGATGTGGGACCACCAGAGAGCTTGCGTTCCACCCCTCAGCAGGGGCATTTCTACCCATTTGAAGAATGAGGATTACAAAACCTCATAAACATAAAACACAGCCATGGACAGAAAATACTGCAGGTGAAAACATTACATGACATCCTGTATGACTTTCTGGTGGAAGACTGTAAAATACAAACCTTCTTTTTGATGGAGCTGTTGGAGCATTTCTTAAGAGTTAGTAAAGCTGTGTAGGTCAAAGACTCCTGTACAGTGAGAAAGCTTAACAAAGTGTCATTCTGAAAAAAAAGTGAAGAGGAGGAAGGAGTTAGTTCTGTAGTAATTAAAATTTTGTCCCTCTTCATGCAAGCCTAATCATTCATACAGCTTATTAACTGATTTGTCCCAAATTTCCTAGTAAAATCACATTCACATTACACTAGCAACTTCTTTTTACACAAAAGGAAGCATAGTACACAAAAGGTCAATGTAGAAATCAACCTGTGGCACGTAAGAGAAGCAATCTCTGAACTGCTCCCTCTTCAGCTGACGCCCATTCACATACACTTCACCAAAGAAGTTGTCTTTATGTCCCAGTCTGCCTGATATTGCATCCAGAAGTGTTGTTTTCCCAGATCCTTTCAAACAAAAGAAATTAATCATGTGCTGAGATGAACTTTATGATTCCAAGAGTGGTAGCCTGACTTGGATGGACACATCCAAGAAGTACAAAGTTGGAATTTTTCCTCAATAACTTTAAAATAATAGGGCCTGCAAATGCAGCTAATTAAGGGAAACTAAACAGGAAAATTAGAATGCAAATTAGCATTTAAATAATAAAAAATTCACACTCTGCAGTGAAACATTTGAGTTTTGAAGGAACCTTGTCTGTTATTGAAGTTATAATTGTTAGTTAGATGACAGAAGACTGAACTCTGAAAACCAAGCACCATTTTTACAAAGCAGAAGTTAAAATCAGCCTCAATTTCTTTATTTAAAGCACAGACCTCAGTCACATTCATGTCACTATGGAAGNTTTTTAAGTTACAGCTTTATCAATATCCTGCATGCATCCATTCTAGTTGGACAGTATCAGGCCTAATTTCTATCTGATTATTTTTAATACATTATTTAAATTTTTATTTTTTAAAATTTTATTTCAATGCATTCTGAAATGAATCAATTTTAGCCTCACTTGACATTAAGAGTTCAGCGGTGACTAGAAGTTAAGGTATGGAACATACTGTGCTCTGGCTTCCAAAATCAGGGAGCAGGAAGCACATCAATTCTGGGAAAGTATAAAGTACTGAGTGGGAGACTGGGGAAGAGAGAAGGCAGAAAGGAAGACCCTCTGGTCAGGAATATCCAATTTTTCTTTCAACAGAATTCAAATAGACCCTTTAAGTAAATCTGAATTTCATCAAGAAAGTAGCTTGTAGGAGGCTTAGCAGACCAGTGCTTTTTTGAGCTGCTGTTGTTAGTGAGAGATATTCTACAGGAGACAGAGTGGTGCCAAAATCAGCTGTGCTGTCCATGAGAACTGCCAGCACAAGTGGGCCAAAATACCCCAGAGAACTGAGGCTCCCCCTGGGGAAGGGGAACTGACCTCAATACCAGGACCAGCATCTGCTGCAGCGGGAATTGCTTCAGCTTGTGGTGGGAGTTCAGTCCCAGCATAATGGAGCACCAGCACAAGCCCCTTGGAGAGGTGGGACCACCAGAGAGCTTGCGTTCCACCCCTCAGCAGGGGCATTTCTACCCATTTGAAGAATGAGGATTACAAAACCTCATAAACATAAAACACAGCCATGGACAGAAAATACTGCAGGTGAAAACATTACATGACATCCTGTATGACTTTCTGGTGGAAGACTGTAAAATACAAACCTTCTTTTTGATGGAGCTGTTGGAGCATTTCTTAAGAGTTAGTAAAGCTGTGTAGGTCAAAGACTCCTGTACAGTGAGAAAGCTTAACAAAGTGTCATTCTGAAAAAAAAGTGAAGAGGAGGAAGGAGTTAGTTCTGTAGTAATTAAAATTTTGTCCCTCTTCATGCAAGCCTAATCATTCATACAGCTTATTAACTGATTTGTCCCAAATTTCCTAGTAAAATCACATTCACATTACACTAGCAACTTCTTTTTACACAAAAGGAAGCATAGTACACAAAAGGTCAATGTAGAAATCAACCTGTGGCACGTAAGAGAAGCAATCTCTGAACTGCTCCCTCTTCAGCTGACGCCCATTCACATACACTTCACCAAAGAAGTTGTCTTTATGTCCCAGTCTGCCTGATATTGCATCCAGAAGTGTTGTTTTCCCAGATCCTTTCAAACAAAAGAAATTAATCATGTGCTGAGATGAACTTTATGATTCCAAGAGTGGTAGCCTGACTTGGATGGACACATCCAAGAAGTACAAAGTTGGAATTTTTCCTCAATAACTTTAAAATAATAGGGCCTGCAAATGCAGCTAATTAAGGGAAACTAAACAGGAAAATTAGAATGCAAATTAGCATTTAAATAATAAAAAATTCACACTCTGCAGTGAAACATTTGAGTTTTGAAGGAACCTTGTCTGTTATTGAAGTTATAATTGTTAGTTAGATGACAGAAGACTGAACTCTGAAAACCAAGCACCATTTTTACAAAGCAGAAGTTAAAATCAGCCTCAATTTCTTTATTTAAAGCACAGACCTCAGTCACATTCATGTCACTATGGAAGTCACCAGTACTAACTGTGATCTTATTTTGTTTAAAGTACTGGAACAACTTACCAGAATTTCCTAAGATCCCCATAATCTGGCCACTTTCTATGTGAAATGAAACATCCTTAAGTATTTGCCGGGTCCATTTTTTACAATATAAAGAAAAGTTCCACCACGGGCCAACACGCTCTCTTGGAAAACAAACACCAATAAAACAATTAGAGAGAGAATACGTAAAGATTTTGCATAAAGCAAGTGAATGGTTCATAGCTACTTGCATGTGGGATGGGAGATGCAAGGACTTTAAAATATGGGAAAATAAAAATTAAAGTATTTTCCCCCTTGCCCTTTCCCCTCCTAAGGCTTCAACTTTGGCATTACCTGGAAGATAAAACGAGCTCTGAGCACGTTTTTCAGAATGATTGCTAAAAAGCTTTTGGACTACAACCAAAAGGGCAACCATGAACTGTGGCTTTATTTGCTGATGATGCACCCGTCCCTTTCCTTAGGGCCTCGTGTTGTCCCTCTGGCAAGAAAGGCACTGGGAAAAGGCACTTTTGGAAATCATTAAAGCACGTCCTTCAGAGAGGCTTGAAGGGGATGCGGTGGGGCTCCGGAGGCTCAGCCCTGAGGCGGCGGGCCCTGAGGCGCCATGAAGGGGGCCCGGCGCCATGAGGGGGAGGGAAGGGGGCCCGGCGCCATAAGGGGGCCCGGCACCGCGGGGAAGGCCTGGCACCCTGGCTCCGGCCGGGCTGGGCTGCGGCCCAACCCACGGCCCACAGCGCCAGCCCTGCTCCCGCAGCCCCTGGCGCCGCAGCAGGGACCGTCCACACCGCCCTCGCAGCCCTACCTGATGGTGTAAGAGGCACCCTGGACGCTGATGCTGTTGGGGAGTTGCCCCACAGCCATCCCGTTGCCTGCGTTCCCGATGCTGCCGCTCTTCTCCAGGGTGGGAGACGCTCTGCCCGACATCCTCGGGGCCGGGGCTCCGCAGCCTCCCTGCGTCCCTCACGCTGCTGGCCCGGTGCCCGCCACTGCCGCCGCCACTGTCACTGCCGCCACCCCACCATGCCTACCCCGGCACCGCGCAGGGGCAGCTCCCGCTGTCCGGGGTCAGCAGGTCGGTGCCCCCGGCACCTGCCACCTCAAAGAAAACAGAGGGGCTGCCTGTTCTTTCTTTTTCAGGAGAACTGATCAGTGATTAGCTGAAGCCGCTATCTGATGTACCTTTAGCCTGAGTTATTATTAGTGTCCCAGAGGAGGGGAATATTTCCCTGTCCACGGGGTCATGCCAGCTGCAGAGACGCAGCACGCCACGAGAAATGGGGCTTCAGTGAGGGTGCCTGGAAAGGACTGCTTTCCAAACCAACAGGAGAAGGATTTCCACAGCTTTCCCAGAGAAGACAGTCAAACCACTGCAGGCAACCAGACCTTCCACCACCACCACCATCATGAAGGAAACTACTGAAAATGTCTCTCTGGACGATGCCAGCTGGAGGCAGGTGATGTGCGAGGGCTCGGCTGTGAGTGAGAGCCGCGTGGAGTGGGGAGGGGCCCGAGGGGCTCAGCTGGCCCGCGGCTGCCGGGAGCGGGGAGAGGGAGGCACCCATCCTGCGGGGAGCGACAGGCAGCCATCCTGCCGGGATCAGGGAGAGGCAGGCACCCATCCTGCCGGGATCAGGGAGAGGCAGGCACCCATCCGGGCGGGAGCGGGGAGAGGCAGGCACCCATCCTGCCGGGATCAGGGAGAGGCAGGCACCCATCCTGCCAGGAGCGGGGAGAGGCAGGCAGCCATCCATCCTGGCAGCGGGCTGGCACAACCAGTGAGCCCCGAGGTGCTCCCGCTCCGAACCGTGGAGCAGAAAGCAGGCACATCGCCCACCGCAGCACACTGGGCATGAGGCTGGTGCCATGCAAGCCCTGCTCAGGGGCCACCGTGGTGGAGCTGAGAAAGGGTCTCCAAATGTGTGCATGGGAGCGTATCCTGGACTGGCTTTCCCAGGAAAGCCTTCAGTCTGGATCCCCACGTTTGCTGGGGAGCACCTGTTTTCAAAATTATGTTCAGCATAAGGAAGGGCTCAGAGTGCTTTGGCAGCAGGGGTAGTTTGGAAGGCTTTCCTGTGGCTTCTCCAGCTGTTTCGTGTAATGTTGATTCCTACTGAAAAAAAAAATCAGCCTTGTTTGCTGTGAGGGCAGGAGGTGCACGCAAAGATCATGGTCATCCTCTGCCAAAGACACCACAGGCACAGGCAGGGTCTGTACACAGGGAACAGGTACATTTGCCTTGGCTAGGGTTGGAGTCTGACAAGCAGGAAAAGCACAGAGCTGTGGGAGAGATATGGCTGGCTGGAAGGAAAACTGCAGGCATGCACACACAGCTCAACCCAAAGCTAGGACTTTGTCATTGCAGCTCTATGCAAAAAGGCCAAGTAGGCTCTTGTTATTTTAACTGAAATCTCAGAACATTAAGTTCCAGCTGATAAATGGTGAATTTAAAAAACAGAAGAAAGAGACTGCACTAGTGGCTGTGTTTGATTTGTTCATAAAGCCTCCAAGGAAACAAGTCCATGTGGAATTCAATAATGGACATGCTTCCAGTGAACCTTCATTTTTAGCTGCCAAAATGCATCAATTACAATATTGATTTTGATTCAGTAGACTAATACTGAATTATTCAGTAATATGCACCATTTTGATTCAGTAGACTAATACTGCTGAAGTAGTACATCTTTTGTCCTCAAAAAAAGTCTAATCTCTTTCTGGTGACATGACATTTATCTCCATTTTCAAAGTTTTCCCTTTTAATCTGAAAGCAATTAGAAGAGCACAGTACAGCATGTTTGGCCCTCATACATGTCACTAGAACAAAGTACTTTTTACACTGAGTGAATGTGAACTGATAACTCATTTCAACTCTTCAGACTTTTGCACTACAGTAACTCATCAATAATACTGCTACATCCCATAAATACATTTCCCTTCGTGCTTCATCTTTTCTGAACTCAGACTTTAGCATCACTTTAGTTTTTGTAATTAACTATTGTAATCCACCTCACAACTTTTCCAGACCAAGACCCGGGATAGTATTTTTCACCCTGAAGAAGATAACAGTCTTTATTTCGCATACAATGGAAAATCAAATGTTCTGGAGGTCAAAGAACTCAACTACCAGGTAAAAATTGTCATTTATACACCTCCCTTCAGCAGGAAGCATATCCAGCAATGCCTGTTTCTATACTCAGACCATTTAAAATGCCAAATAAAGTTGATAAAGATCGCACAACTGATGCACAGTCAGTTTGTGAGCAGAATCACACTCTTGGCTGCAATATTGACAGCAGCCCTGTATTGTAAATATATCTAGTAAATTTAAGGGATAAGACAGGAATAGAGACCTGTTTCTAGGCCCTGCTTTGTTTCAGTCTTGAGCATAATGAATCCTCTGAGGGCTGGAGCAGAGGGACTTTCTATTCAGCTAAGGATGAAAGGAGCCCTTGCTGGCAAGAACGAGTATGTGGAAGGGGATAAAGAGATGACTAACAAAGAGGATTTCAATGAACCAGTGAAATATTTCATCTCCTCCTCACCATGGCATCTGAATTAGATTTCACAATTTTCAGTTTCATTGAATTTCTAATTATATTTAAAGTTTGAAACATTTAAAATTAACAATAGTAATAAATTACTGAAGTAACAAAAGACACAGAGAGTTTTAGTGATTAACAGAAGAAGAAAGGCATGAAAGCATAGGTGGCTGCAAAAGAACTTCCTTCTAGGTATTTCTGAAGATGAACAACAATATTTTAATATATGCTTTGCTTGTAACATTGTAACTTTGAAGGTATTTGCTGTTAAATAGTTTATTGCTTGAATTGAAGGGACTTGTTTCCTTCTTTGTTAGGTTAACACAGCATCCCAGATTCCCTGGTATGAGAACCTTGCTCAGATGAAAATGCCCTGGACCTGGAAATCGGATCCTCGTTCCCATGTGACAGTAATCCAAAATCTGAGTCTAAAAGTGAGAAGTGGTCAGATGCTTGCAATTATCGGAACCACTGGTAAGAGCAACCACATTTTATTATATGGGCAGCTCTCAGATAAAATGAACACAATCAAGAGCAACACTCTGCAGTCTTTATGATGTTAAAATCAAGTTGAGAGAAAACTATTGGAGTGTCAGTAAAATACATTCTTTAAGTGATATGATGAACAAGGAAACAAAGAAAATACTGAAGGGGAAAAAATTAAAATTCATTTTCAAACCAAATTCTGTTATGCACTGCCCCCATCTGCATTCTGTTTCCTGAGGTATATAGCGAGGTATTGTTACAAGTGTGGCCTGGCAGCTCCAGATGTGCTGGACGTGAATCAGTTTCATGGCTCAGATTCAAAACAGGCCAATTGCAGACCGTACGCAGATAGCAAACAAATTAAGCCAAACCCCATAAGAAAGATCAGTGCCAACTTGCATAACCATAAGCAGGAATTCTATTTGGACTGAAACAATTCTAACAGGATAAAATATTGCATTTGTGTTAATTAATAGAAACTTACAGAGAAGAAAAGACAGTTCCTCTTCTGTCTGGTGTTACTGCTTTATTACACTGGAGTTTGGTTTTTTCCTTCCATTTTCTGGTGGGACTGGTCAAGGGGGACAAGAAGTAGACACAGGACCTTTAAACTGAAGTAGAAAGTGCCATACTTGGGAGGTGAAAACCCCCATGCTGTGTCTCCACTTAGAGTCTTGCATCAAGTTAGCTCAGTGGTGCGGTGAAAATTCTCTCTCTCAAAGGCAAGGCATATTTGCCAAAAAAGTTCTAACTTTATTCCTAAAAAAATGAGAGTTTTCTTTCCTATTGCCATGGGAATCTTTCCTAAGCACATATTGTTAATGTAAGTGAAGCTTACCTTAGAGATTCATTCTCCTGATAATAAAAGGAAAAGCTTTGTGATGAAATAACATACTGAGTTATAGATATAGCACCTTTGTAAGGCAACATACACTGAGCACAAACCCCTTTCAGCAAACTAGTCAAACTATTTTCAAAAGCTGTTTATCATCTATTTCATCAAATGCCTTGGTAAAATGGATTAAACTGCTGATGGGTTTCACATTGTCAATGGCAATCAATATGTCACTCTTAAACAGAGCAATACATGGTTTACAGATGGATGGGTTTCTTTCTTAAGATGTATGTATTAAGAAGCAAGTGTGGAGTTAATCTTTCAACAGGGAGACTGGAAATAAATGACATCTAATCATAAGAGAGTTCTGTGTGTTTACATACAGAATCATACAACAAAAAGGAAAAATTCATTTGCTGTTTAACTCCAGATCAGGTTTTGTTTTCATTGTTTTACTTTTCTTACCTCTGGGTATGAACCAGCTTTTCTTAATTATTTAAATGACTTTTTGTATAATTCAAGTCATAATAATTTTTATTTCAATCGTGATTAATGTTCTTATTGTCTGTATAATCATTCAATGCCTTAGTCATTCAGCTGATCCAGCTGCTGTTTCTGAATTCACAAATCCCTCCACAAAGAAAGCTCTTGCTGAGCCTTCGGGCGCCAGCCCTGCAGCCAGGGCGGGACCATCTTTGACCCGTGTTTCAAAAGTGAAAGGGAGTTCACCGAAGAGATAGGAGACACTTCTTGTGCTGGTGAAGCCGTCCTCAAAGCCCAACTACCCAGTTCTGCTGAGAAATGATAAGGGTTCAAACCGCATACTCCATTCCAGAGGGGAGAGATTTCCTTAACAGGAGCTTATAGTCAGTGTTTTCTTTGAATATCATCCGTTTCTCTGTGACTTTGGGAAAACTTTAGGAGGGGTTGGCAGATATTTTTTTTTCCTTAACATCTCTGTCTGTGACAAGATTGCTTTTCAAAACCATCCCTTGGAAATTAATTTTCAGTTTTTATTTTTCTAGCTGGTGGAAAGACATCCTTGCTTGACGTGATAACCTGCCGGGATCATGGAGGAAAAATCAAGTCTGGTCAAGTCATGATCAACAACGAACCCAGCACTCCCCAGCTTGTTAGGAAATGCATAGCACACGTGAGGCAGGATGACCGACTGCTCCCCCACCTGACTGTCAGAGAAACACTTTTGTTCGTTGCCAAACTGCGCCTTCCAAAGTTTTTTTCAGACTCGCAAAGGAAAAAAAGGGTAATTAAGCTGTTGGGAAAAAATAAAGTTGTCAAAAATGTGTCTGACAGGAATTATCCAAGAGATCCTATGTGTTTGGAGTCAGAACAGCTAATCTGGCATTTTTTTATGTAGATTATGAATTATACACCTTTTTCATCTTTCAAGATAGAAACCAGCAATTGTTCCAAAGCTTATAAAAAATGACAATCTAGAGAAAGCATTAGAGAGGCTAAACGACGAACTAAATTTTTGATCGCTGAGTCTTTTTTAATAAGTTACCTCTAAAATCAAGATTTGTTTTCAAGTGTCTCTAGCACAGAAATATCCAGATGAATTTTAACCATATTAATCATATTTTCAGTTCTACCTATGCACGAATGTGCAAATGAACTCTTGCTTGACGCTTGTCACCCTCGGATCCCCGCAGGTGGAAGACGTGATCGCAGAGCTCCGCCTGCGGCAATGCGCCAACACCCGCGTGGGGAACGAGTACCTGCGGGGCGTCTCCGGGGGAGAGAGGCGCAGGGTGAGCATCGGCGTGCAGCTGCTCTGGAACCCGGGTGAGCACCACTCGCACCTTCCGGGGCACACCCCACACCACCTGGGCATAACGGAGCACTGCGGGAAGGTGGAAACTTTTGGGAAAGAGCCACACACTCAGTTGCCCCTAGGGCAGAGGGAGGAGTTCGTACTTGGGACACTTAACAGGCCTTGCCACACCCTCTGTCTGCCTTTCCACAGCGCAGTTAGTGACTGCTGCTGGTCCATCTGCTTCAGTTGCAATCAGTGCTGATCACAGGTAATACTGTAATTATTGCAGGAATAATTCTGTAAACAGAGTGTTTCAGCAGCTGACACACTTTTGCTTCAGTCACCTTTGCCAGTGGAGAAATGGAGACAGAGGCAGAACCCCCAGGAGCCTTCACCCACCACAAAGATTGCTCAAAGTTGCCTGAAGTTACTCTCCCAGCAGTGCTCTGGTTTGTGCATATCAGTATAAGGTTTGGGTTTTATCCAACCACATGCCACAAGTTACTTTGGCTTATTTTAACATGGAGATTTTTTTTCCTTCCCTCTGACACAGCCCCCATTTACATGTACAGTATCAACAGGAAAGGTAATTTTCTTCACTGTAGTCAGTCATTGCAGTCTTGTGCAACTCACTGACATGGCTTCATGTTGCAGGTGAAATAGAAACTTCCATTGTCCTCAGTAGAAGCAAAACATGAGGCTAAATCCACAGCTGATTTTGCTGGATTGAATCCCCTCTTTGATCTTACATATATGTATCAAAAGCACCACTAACCTTGACTGAGCCCCTTGTCTAACAGGATTCCTCATCAGCTTTTTCCCTAGGAAGTGGACTTGAAAAGTTTTTGCTTGTATAAAGTTATACTTCTGTAGTCATGGGGAAAGCAGGTTTTTGCTTTTGTAAGAAGTGATGCACAGGAATAGCTGTACTGAAAAAAAAAAAAAAATCTTTAAATTTAAAAATAATGAGTGAAATTCTGTGCACTAGCACCATTTCACTTAGAACATATTTTCCAAACCACACGTGCTGCTTCCCACAGCTAAACTTACTGTCTTTGGCAGGAATACTCATACTTGATGAACCCACGTCTGGACTGGATAGTTTTACTGCACATAACCTTGTGATAACATTGTCCAGACTGGCCAGAGGAAACAGATTGGTTCTTCTTTCACTTCATCAGCCCCGGTCAGATATCTTCCAGCTGTTTGATTTGGTTCTTCTGATGACTTCTGGACTCACTGCCTACTGTGGAACAGCTAAAGACATGGTCCAGTATTTCACAGAACTAGGCTATCCCTGCCCAAGGTACAGCAATCCTGCAGATTTTTACGGTCAGTATCAAGCACTGTCATAAAAAAAGGGAAATCATTTGCTTTTCTAAGTGGCTAGGTAATGGTGATTTTTATTAACCATGACTGTCTCAGAAATTCCTTGTAATTAACCCAAATCAATACTGCAGGAAGTTCACTTTTTAATAGGATCCTTATTTGTCAGTACAGGAAATGTAGCAAAAACAAGAGGTACAAGAGGACAAAACTAATTTTAAAAACATTCCTTCTAACAGAGCCAGATGCAGTAACTTGTCAACATCTTTAGCATACTTATCCCCATGTTTTAGCTGGTTGAAACGTCTTCTCTGGGAAAGACACAGATAAACTGATCAACTGCTTTCTGTAGGCAGTTCTCTGATTTCTCAATTTTGAAAATGTAGAAGTTTGTTTCCCAGAAGCTAACTCCTAGTCTGAGACAAAACTGGAACAAGTACTGGGAAAAAGGAGCGCTGCCCTACAGGAGCACAATGGAAAGGAGAAAATCCCAACCCAAATCAGCAATCTTTTTACTCCTCAAAGAAAGCTTATGTGGTTTCAAATCCATTCATTTTCTGGGTTTTGCAATGTGGAAAAGGAATCTGCCCTGTTAATCTAATGGCAGGAATCTCTTAACAGAGGCTGGCTCAATTCCAGCCCTTAGGTCTTTGCACTCAGGTTGGCCAGAAAGCCTGGTAGAGACCTCAGACAACCACAATGTTGTGGAGTAATCTCTTCAGCTGTGCCCATGTGGCAGGCAGTGCCAGGTGCACAGAGATAAATGGAAGTTAACCTTGGTGTCAAGCCCCACAAAAAGACCTTTGTCACCATCAGGGTTCAGAGCAGTCCTGAGCCAAGCACAGCCTTGGGGAAGGCTTGCAGCACCCCTGGATAGGAATGGAGAGCCAGAGGAGTCCTGGGGAAACCCATAGCTCCAGCCTGTGGTTACAGAGACAGCACCCTGTGCCATGGGGCTGGGGAGGGCAGAGAGGCAGGGGAAGATCATTGAATGGTGTGCATTGAGTCAGTAGGCACAGGAAAAGAAAGGAAATACAGGCAGCAGGAAGGTGGAAATAGGATAGGATGGCAGAGCAATAGGACAAGATGAAATAGGACATCTTGTCCTATTTCCACTTGTCCTTGTGGAAATAGGACAAGATGGCATTCACAGCAAGAGGGAGCACCTGATGGAAACACTCAGATGCTGGCTGTGTGTCTGACAGAGAAACAAGCGACCCGGGCAGAAGGGAAGGCAAAGAATTTCTGATGGACTCCTCCTGAGAGTGGCTGAAGAGACATGATCAACCCAGTGCAAGGAGTCAGGAAATGTGCAGTGATAGTTCTCTCAGAAAGCATCTGTAAAACTTCAGATATTGTCAATCTACACCAAAGGTCAGCATGGGAAAATACTACTTTAAGTTTAGATTAAAAAAAAAAAAAAACAAAAAAAACCCTAAGTCAACTATTACTGGTATGACTATGTTGTCCTTAGATAATATTCCTTCTGGACTTTCTCAGTATCAGGTAAAGTTTATGGCACCTCTATAACTATAATTGTGCACAGGAAGAAAAAATGTGATTTAAGTCAAAGTCACACATAAAAGACTGTAAATGCCTACATGACAGGAAAGAAATTCAAACTATTTTTTCTCAGCACTGTTCTCAAGGTGCTATGAAATTTATAAAAATCTGAAATAGTAGTTTATAATACTATAATAAGCAATTATGTAATATCTCAGTGATTCATTGAGTGACTAGGTAAGAAACATAGACATTAACAATCTGTTCATCTCTAATTACCTAAAATAACTGATAGTTTTAATTGTTGTAAGTTAATGAATGTACACAAGTTGGACTGTTTGCTCCCAGTTAAATCACTGATTCTAAACACATTGGAAAGTTATTTATTCTATAGCACATGGACTCAAATCAAGTAATGTCTTGCAGTTGACTTGACCAGTATTGATAAACAGACTGCAGAAAAGGAGAAGGAAAGCCAAAAAACAGCAAATACTCTTGCCAGCTTGTTCTTAGAAAAGGTCAAACATTTTGATGATTTCTTATGGAAAGCTACTGAAGGACACAACACTGATACCACAGTCATCAAGCAGAGGTAAAGAAAAGAATGTCATAGAGAAGAACTGGAATAATAGCTACACCTTCTGCTAATCTATTTTTTTTTCTCGTTTTCTTTTGGGCAGGAATTCAGAAGAGGTTATCAATATGCCTCACCATTTAAATGATCAATTACCAGGAGCCTTGAAGCAGTTCACAATATTATTAAGGTAATCTTGCTATGTATTGTGCCCATTTGTATTTAAAATCATCAGAAAGAGGCACAGAACATCCCACTCCAATTGTCTTCCTTCAGGCTTTCACCTTGATAGACCTGAAATACTTGGTGGCTACAGGTGCTTCATAGGTTTGATTAGGTAAAACCCTTTACAGAAACAGGGAGCCCAAGTCCTGTCCTTGCCAAAGCCAGCAATTCCAGGAACTGATTTGAACACTGGCTGGGGCTACGTGTCTGAATATAACTGGCATTAGTAAGTGTTATATCTTATGGTCAATATTGCTGTTTTCCTAGTCGTCAGGTCTCCAATGACTTCAGAGATCTTTCAAGATTACTAATCCATGGATTTGAAGCCCTTCTTATGTCATTACTAATTGGATTTTTGTACTATGGCCATGACAAAAACGGACTGTCTATTCGGGACACAACAGCACTGCTGTACATGATAGGTGCCCTTATCCCATTCACGATAATTTTGGATGTTATTGCCAAATGTAAGTGTCAGTCTTCTTGTAAATGCTATAAGGAATCAAAATGAAAACATTCTTAAATCTATGAAAAAAATAAGCTTATTAATACAACCCAGTGTATTTGTTCCTCCCCTGCAGGTCATTCAGAAAGAGCAATGCTTTATCATGACTTGGAAGGTGGAATGTACTCTGTTAGCCCATACTTCTTTGCTAAGGTAATCGGTTTTGCTGCCAGGAAATACAAACAGCCGTCTTGAACATTAAAAACACAAGCAAAACAAAGCCTTGTTGTATAAATAATCACATTCATATCAAACTTTGTTCTTTTGTGTCTGCCAGCTAAAGCTATCAGTCTCACTTCCTTAGTATTAATGGATTAGGCCTCACACTAGTTTAGAATTTTGCCATAAGTCATGGCTGAGATCTCACACCCAGAAAAGCCAAAGTCTTTGGCCAAAACGTGAGAAATCTCAGACTCAGACTTCCAGGTTTAGACAATTTTACATACCTGCTATTTAATTCACTGCAGCATCTCTGAATGTTTGCTTACATATCTTGATCTGTAAAACAAAACATTCATATCAAATGCTAAAGCAGAGGTAAAACAGAAATTACAGAATGCTGTGATATTTCCAGTTTGGGCCTGCATTGGTCTGAACTAAAAATGTGTTACGTGCACAAAGAGCCAGAGTTTCTAGAATCAAATTTAGAACTTTTAAAAAACGACATTCTCTTTTTCACAAGGGTTTTGAATAATCCCTCTTTTGTGATGTTAGATGAATTCTGCCTGCCATGGCATCTGTAATTTAGGTTTCCATTTCTGCACAGGATTTTAAATGCTTATTAGTGGTTGCCAGAGAAAAAAATTCTTTGCATTGTGTCACAAAGATTGCACATTATTCACAGAGAAATCGATGTAATTTGTTACAACCAAGTATTAGAGGATAGTAGCAACTCTCTTTGGAAGAATTAATACTCTCTTTATATACCTCTTCAGATATTTGAGAAAATCCCATTTATGCTTTTGTTTTACAATGACTCCAGTTGCTACCTGGACTGCCTTTGGGACAAGGTGGTGAGGGGACCAACAGCCAAATTTGTCTCAAATTTGACATCACACAAGTTTCAACTAAATTGGGACAAAACATTCAGTTGCCATGAGTCAGTAACAGTACTACTGTTATCAAGCACACCAGTTCACAGCAAAAGTGTATTGGGTTCTTTGACTCTCCCAAAACTGTTAACTAAACAAGCTGTAACAATTAGTTTTAGGCATTGTCACAGCAGGAGAAAAAATTAGCAAGGGTTTGTTTCATGGTTTTGCATGTCACTGGCAAGCCCTAATAGGGAGATGATTGCATTCTAAGGGAGTATTTCCTCTAGCTTTTATAAACAGTGCACAAGTACATTAAGGCACATCTCATGTATTTTTGTAATTATCATTCACCTTTTTCTCTTTTTTTTTTAATTTTCTTTTTCATCTTCCCAAACAGATTCTGGGGGAACTCCCAGAACACTGCATTTTTGTTGTAATTTATGGGATTCCCATCTACTGGCTGGCAAACCTTGTTCCTGATCCAGAACATTTCCTGCTGAACTTCCTGTTGCTGTGGTTGGCTGTTTACAGTGCCCGTGCCATGGCACTTTGGGTGGCAGCTCTGCTGCCGACCTTACAGCTCTCTGCCTTCTTTGGCAACGTCCTCTTCACATCATTCTACCTCAGTGGTGGGTTTGTGATAAGCCTGAACAGCCTCTGGACAGGTAGGACAAAGCTCCCACCCTCCCTCCAAATTGAAACAACAATGGCTTTCATCAGTGACAGTGTGTCCTGTGCAGGAAAACTCAGCTTTGTTCTTACCTTGGCAGTTATCTTCTTGGATGGTGACAGTGCAGTCAGGTCACCCATTTTACATCAGTTTCTCCATCTGAAAATGAGGCAACAAGAAGTTAGGTCAAAAAAGCAATAGTGAAAGGGTAGCTTCTTACGTGGTTGCTGAATTCTTCAGTAAAAATAATTGTGTTCAAAAGAGGAAGATGGAGCTCCAGGAAGACTTAGTTGACAGGGGGAGTTTGATGGATATGGATATTAGCTAACTCCTGATTTCCAATCTCCACATAACTATGTAAAGTATATCTGCCATTTTGTCCAATAATAAACTGTCACATGTTTACAGCCTCTGGCTGTCAAGAAGTGAGACAAACCTGCTGTCTTTGGCAGCAGCACAACAGTATTCTAGGTCTCAAGTTTCATGTGTGTGAATCAATTTCTGTCATTTTCTTTTTCAGTTCCTTTTTGGGTTTCAAAAATCTCTTTTCTCAGATGGAATTTTGAAGGAATGATGCAAGTTCAGTTCACTGACACCACATATGAAATGACTGATCAAAACATTACTTATCAAATACCAGGAAAACTCGTAAGTCAGTAATAAAAATTGTTGCACATATTGATAAGAAATTGGAAATTCTGAAAGAAATTGCTATTTTTATGCCTGTCATATATTATCATTTTATCATTTAAATAGCTGGTGTAGGCCTCAAATTCAGCAATTGCCAAATCAACAGACGAAGCTGGGTTACACTTGGTTGTAAATTTGTTCCTCAAGATGGCCCTACAGCAGTTCCTCCTTCTATGCCTTTCTTTTAGTTGAAGAAAAAAAACAAAATAGTAAAGGGCAACTCTTTTCTGCACTAGCCCCAACTATGCACTTTGCTGGAATTGTTTAGAAGCTGAACTGTGTTCTTCTGAAGTAGGAATAGGGTAGCTGCTACCCTCTATCAAACCACCCTGGAAGCTACACCCAAGATGGAAAACAGGGGAAGGCAGCAGGCGCTAGGAAAGCTTACACATGAAACACACTTCACAGATCCAGCACGAAAATGTTGTGCCTTTTCCTAATTTTGTGCTGTTGGTCACTACAGGTCACTCAGGCTCTGGACCTGGACTCCCACCCTCTCTATGTGAGCTACCTTGTCCTCACTGGCATCATTTGCAGCTTCCTGCTTTTATACTATTTATCTCTGCGCTTCATCAAGCAGAAATCGACCCAAGACTGGTAAGGGCAGCGGAGGCAGCAGGTGCCGGCCTCCCTCGCAGCACGGCAGGGGCAGCAGGCTCCCGCAGCAGGAGCAGCCGCCCGGGAGGCGGGAGCGGCAGCGCGGCTGCCACAGGATGGCAGCAGAAGCCCAGGAGTCGGGACGCGGGCGGGAGCCTGCCACGGACCGCGGCTGCAGCCTGGGATCGGGGGCGGGGTGGCCTTGGGGCTTTGCCTTCACTTGGGCTTTTGCTGCACTTACGGTTTGAGCGAGTGACAAGGCGCTTGCGAGTCCTGCACACCTGGAAATTGTCTGAGCTGTGGGCCACCGATGTAAAAGGACTCATGGCACTCTGTAATAATGGCTGATGTTCTAGTCCATAATGTTTGAA
The DNA here is from genome assembly GCA_013401375.1 of Spizella passerina. Lineage (NCBI taxonomy): Eukaryota > Metazoa > Chordata > Aves > Passeriformes > Passerellidae > Spizella > Spizella passerina. Next base: position 17,001 of record WBNQ01033959.1, on the reverse strand, counting down.
CATACGATGATCACTTACTTAATTCAGAGGGCTACAAGAGAACAGGATCAAAACACTTCCTGTGGCATGTATGACATTTTACATAGAAGATTCCACAAGTGTTTCAGGAGAACATGCAAGGATAGATAACACAATTGTTAACTACTCTGTGTTCTAATTGCTTATGTGTTTTAAAGCTTTGCCTTTGTGTTTCAGTAATATGTGATGATGCCCAAACCATGTATTTGCTTACTGTAGGGATAAGACCTTGTAACAAATAAAATTATCTCACCATCTTGGACTTATTTTTACAATATAAATGCGTATCAGTTGTGTGTTATTAATGACATCTTTCTCCATTGCAATACACATCCTAGCAATTTGCCAATTTTTCTTCCTAAGGTTCTCAGGTAGAAAACACCAACCTGCCCCCGAGTAATTAAAAATCTAACTATGCAACCTGTTAATGCTTGTCTAGTGCACCTAGTTATGCTCAGAAAATGATTATCAGTAAATGCATGGCTGTAATTCACAGAGTCAAGGTAAGTGCATGAGCAAATTATGTGTACAGTTGCTGTGAGCATTTTGTAAGATTAACTTGTTTGCTTTTAAATGTTTAGATGCATTTCTCTGTTCCTACATATAGAAACCCAAAGCAGATTGTCTACTTGACTTTCACTTGCACACTGCACACAGTGGAAAACTCCAAGTGTAATCTGCTGTAATGTCCCAGATACTGTCATGTAAATTGTGAAGTTCTGTTGGTTTTGGTTGTTCTGTTTTGGGGTGTTGGGTTTTTTTTGTTTGTTTGTTTGGTTTTTTTGTGGGTTTGGTTTTTTTGTTTGTTTTTTTGTTTGTTTTTGTTTTTTGTTTTTTAAGAAATAGGAACAAAAGAACAACTATGTTTTATTATTCTCTTTGGCAGTCAGGACTGCCAAGTTACTTTCCACAGGTTCCACATGGTATTAAATTCCCAGAAGGACCCTGGTCAGTAGATGTTAAGCAGGTCTGATAAAATAAGATCTTCAGCCCCAGGCAGCAGTAGGAATCCAAGACACATTCTAAGGTGAATCCTACCATTTCTTTCTCATTCTGCTGCATTTGATTTCAAAAAAACCCACTTGATCTGATCATAGTGCCATTTTGAAATTATCAGATTTTCACTGCCTTTTAGTGGCAAAGCCAATTCTTTCAGTCCAATTCAGCATCATTAAATTGTCAGAATAGCAGTTTCCTGTTTGATTCTTAATTATTCCTTTTTATTATATTTAAGACACTTAATTTTTTTAAAGTGGTTTACTCTTCTTTGTAATGATCTGTTGTGATTAGAATCTCTTTTATATTACACTGAAGTTTTAAGGGTATATATTGGTACTTCTAGTCTAAACCTCTATTTTCAAGGTATTTAGAGGATTAAATTCTAGGCTGACTCTCTGTTGTGAATTCACTTTGATGTTTAATAAAAAAAAAGGAGCGACACAATGGGAGAAATTAAAGACATAAGGGACAGCTCTGAATTTTAGGGGCATATTGTCATGCACAGAAATCTTCAGGCATCTAGATAAGAATATACCATAGCCTTAACTTTGAATTTCCTTCCTTTTGTGAAATTAGTCAGGCTGCTGACATTATTTAAACAGCCTTTTTCCATTTAATATTCCACCCTCTCACCATTATGCAGCAGGACCAAACGGTGTGAGTGTTTCAGAGGTGGTGTTATGACAAGGCTGGATGTATCCATAATGGGGACTTGAGCGGTGAGCCGAGGAACAGCCCGCGTGCGGAGTGCGGGAAGAGCTATCATAGGATGTGGCCAGGCCTCTGTTTACACAGAAAAAGCTCATATTCTATATACTACAATTACATTAGCACGCTGCCTATGATCATATCTTGTTTCCTTGATGCCGAGAGATGGGGAATCTAGGCTGTGATTATTGTTCCAGGCTTTAGCAATAAGAAAGTAGGAGCCTTGAAATACCAGCAATTAGCGTTCGTGCCTAACAATAGCATCCGTGGGGCTGCGTGCGGAGAAGAGCTCAGGCACCAGTGGGTGGATGACACACAACCTGCCCCACTTGCAAATAATGCAGGTTTGGGGGAATGATGTCCCTCTCAGCCAGAGAAGGTCATGCCATGCTCCCACTGCAGAGCTGCTGCTGCAAAAGCAAATGGCTGGTGAGGCACTAGAAGTGTTCCCACAAGCTCCAACCAAGGCTCAAAGTCATAACTGAATTTCAGCACAGCTTTGCTTTCCAAGTTTGAGAGTAGCCATTCCTCTTCCTTGGACTCTCCCTGCATCAGCAGCAGCAGCTCACTGTTCCCTCCTGCCTGCACTCCCTCTATCAGTATAAACAGAGCTGCTGCAGACCGCAACAATCTCAACACTGACAAGGAAGGCACAAGGAAAGCACTGCCCAAAACTCACTGTGCTGCCCACTCTGCCCAAGATTCACCGTGCTGCCCCCTCTGCCCAAACTCACTGTGCTGCCCACTCCACAGGGCCAGTACAATCCTAGGGACTTTAGCAGCGTGGTAAGGCAGATGTGCCACTCAGCAAAGCACTGCCCACCAGTCTGACAGTGCCACCATCCCAAGGATTCACCAGTGGCTGTCTTTGCTCTCCCTATATCCTCCCTGGCCAGCTTTAGAAGGGATCTCCTCAGCTGTAAGACCCAGTCCCTGCTCCTGCAGGAAACCAAGTCAGTGCAAAACTGGTTTGAACTGGCACCACATTTAATTGGTTACAGGGTTTCCAGGCTGTTTGAACTGTACACAACCCAGCTGCACCAGTCTCTGGGGCTGCAGTGTGCAGATGTGTCCAGTTTGGGAATGGGATTATCAAACACAAGCAACAATGACGTTTGTAAGGAAAATTCACCAAATTTAGAGCCACAAAAGTCGTTGTTGGTTACATGGATACTGATCTGTTGAGAAACAGATTTAAAAATTCTCTTTATTAGTTTAGTATTTAATATGGCAAGAGGAGGGAAGTTCTTCCCCAATTTCCATTCCAAGTTTATGCAGTCTCCACTATGCCAAAAGGACAAACTCTTTTAGTACTGGAAAATGGATTCTAGAAACACTGCCCTGCATACTGGCTCATAGTATTAGTCCTCCAAAATATTTTTAACTTCTCCTTGGGGAAGGAGTTGCTTTCACTACGGCTAGCCTAAATTAATACGTAGTTGCCAGAAGTTTCATTTCATTTTTGTTCATTCCAAAAATCTGTTCAGAAATGCTAGCTAAGTAACAAGTATCAATAGCCATTCCTTTTAATAAAAAAATCCCCATTAAATTCCTTTGAAAAAAAATCACAGACAAGATCACAGAAGTAAAGATTATTTGGGTAAGAAATTGCAGGTGTTGGTGTGTCCACTTGTACCAGAAATAACAAACCTTTCAGGTTATAGCCACAGTGATTAATTTTAATGGCAGTAGACAAGAAACAGTGTACACAGAGCTCTGTGACATGCTGCTTTTTTTTTATATACTCTGAGAGCCAAGACAAGCCCTTCATGTGTTAGCAGCTATTAATTAAGGCAACAATGTTTAAGCAGTGGGTTGAGGTAATTTTAAAACTGCTTAACCCTTTTCAGAGCTGCTGAGCTTTACAAAGCACACATATATATATGTGTGTGTGTTCATGTTAATATGTAGAAGTATCTGCATGAATGGATTACATACATATGTATATACACACATTACCAATGCCTATGATTGCTCTTTTCTTTTTTTTTTTTTTTGTAGAGAATATTTTAAAAGCAGTTCAAATCCATAATTTGTATTAGTGCTGTTGCCAATTTATATAATTAATATAAGACTGTTTGTTGACATTTATTTTGTCATTAAATCAAACTTAAAGGTTATTTTGAATTGCAAATTTTGCTGGCATTATTTTGCTTTCATGGTCACAATTAGATACTTGTAATGCTTCCAGTGCTAAAACCCCTGCAACTTCAAACCCTCAGCATTCACACCATGGCTTCAGAACCAGCATCTCCCATCAACAATACATTGGATGTTCTGCTCCTCTTTAAGCATCTGATCATATTTTGCTACATTTCCTACTGCATCTCAGCACCGTTTCTGCCCCACAGTAGTTTTTTCATGTGGAACAAGTGGGTTGAGAGGCCTATGTGTTAAAGTACTGCCCAGAACTACATGGTGAGCAAACAAACAATGCCACTTGCCTCAAAAATAATTTCTATTTTTTACACAAGTAAATTAGCCTGAATTTTCAAACAAATGCAGAGGAACTGGAAATCTAGGAACATTCTCAAGTAATCCAAACCAAAATGCACACAACATGTAATTTTCAATAAACTCCCAGTGCCTTGCAATATAACATTCAACTGTATCAGGTCACAGGTAAAATCATCAGTCTTCAAGACAGCACATTTGTTCACTTTCACTACTGGAGGACAGGGGAAGTTTTTAGAAAACAACAGAAACTTTCTTAAAATAGAAAACCTTCATGTTTCATGGAGAAAATCAGAAGGAAGAAAACCAAACAGTGTAGCAGCACTGCAGCAGCTCCTCCCTGACACAAGTAAACATAATCCTTCTCAAGATTCAATGCTGTGAAGATTGCCCTAAAAGAACTAGTATTATCTTAACAACCACTTTTCAAAAACATTCGAATCTTCTATGACTCAGTTAAAAATAGCCAATCGTCTTGTGGCAGTGCTTCATCTGACCATGGAAAGGCATAAACCCAAAAAATGAGGGCTCCAAACCAGGCAGCAGAAAATTGTGCTACACAAAATCAAAACTTTCAAGAACAGGATGTGTAGTGCCCCTACCAGCTGCCACCAGGTACTGGATGTTATGCTACACAAGGCAGTTGCTGGATTTCCAGGTGGGAAATATGGAGGTCAAGCCTGTGGTGGCCATCAGCCCAAGAGACTCCGATCTCTGCTGATCAAGGCAGAACATCAACAACTTCTTTGCTCTTTTAGCATCCCCTTAATAGAATCATTTAATCAACTTTTTGGCTTGTAGTTCTTAGCAACAGAAGCATGAGCTGCCATCCCCTCCCCAGAGCTACAGAGACATTTCAGGCAGTGGGCACAGTCCAAAAGCCAGCACAGTGCCACCAGCCCAACAGTGATTCTGCACACAGCACTTCTGGCCTCTCACACCACACACTGTACCTGCTTCCCCAATTCCCTACCCACAACTCCTACAAGTAATCATGTAAAAAAGCATTTTGGCCAAGTATTGTTACTAAGAAAGGTGCACTTTTCTGGTTACAGCAGAGCTCAGCACTGACAAACGCTTTCCACACACTTGCTCCAGGCTCCTTCCTTCTAAAAGCAAGACAAAAGAAAGGTGAATGAGTATTTTCAGCTTTATGTACTTCACAGGGAATTGCTCAGTGCCTCTGTACTAGAAAAACCCCTTGCAGCTCAGTAGTATGTTCAGTGACAGGCGCGTGACAAATTTCCACTGGAAAAAAACTCCTGAACATGACTGACAATAGTAAAGCCACAAATTACCGTAATTTTATGCCCCCTGCAGCTAGTGGTATAAAACATAGTTTTCAACCTTGTTTTTACTTGCTGAATTTAGACAAATTCATAATGTTATTGATGACAGTGAGAAAGACACTCAAATGCAGAAATTGTATTCCTCGGCACAAACACAACTGGAGCACAATATTTTATATGTACTATAGGGGATGAAAAATGTGGTTGTCATTAACTATGCATATATAAAAAGATGGAAAACTAGAGGATTCAAAATAATTAATTTCACAGTATCTAGATATTTATTTTCAGCTATCACACACTTGATCAGGGTTTTTTTCCTCCTCCCTGGAATGCTGAACTGTTAACCAGGTGCAGTACCTGATATTACCAGTGCTCTCTCTTGCTGAACATTAATGTTTGAAATGTAGGCTGTGTCAATAATATCACAAAGAAATGCAAAAACCCTGTTTAAGCAAAGTCTACAGATATATTGCTCCTAATGGATTTTCCAGTGAGCATAAGCTTTCTATCCTATTTCCAATTTTTACAGTGTAATTTTACTTACAAAGGATCCTGAGGCCCTAGAACTGGACAATTGCTAGAGATAACTAACTCCACACACAAACTGTCCTACTAACTAAAGTGATGGGAGGGAAATCTCAGGGAATTCTGCAAGTAACACAGGCAATTGCATGATTTATTTTTGGTGTAGGCAGAAAGTTTTTCAGATTATGGCTCAGTAGCAGGCTCAGAAACTGGACAGAGTTGCTTCAGTTACAACCTCACCTGAGGCTGCAATTCCAGTATCAGAACACACAAAGAAATGGTGACACCCCCAATGCTGGGCACAGTCCTGTATGCAGACTCCTGTTCAGCACCACCCTGAATTACACTAACACCACACACACTCTTACAGCTGCTTTTGGATTTGAGAAGTGAGAGTTGAAGAGGCTGCTGCTGGAACAAACTTCATTTGGGAATTTCTGGCCTGTGATGATGCTCCTCTCCCTTCAGCTGTGGTTACAGGGCCAGTGCCATCGCAACTCCCCGTGGGGAAAAGGCATAAGGGCCAGCTTGACTCAGCAACTCTGATCACTTCTTTGTGGCCTCCTCCTTCACTGAGCTGGGCTCAGCAGCCAACACATCCCTAGCAGCCCTTGCTGCTGCCACAGCAGCACACCTCCAGGAGAAACAGCTGAGGAGGAGTCAGCAGGAGCCATGCAAAGGACAAAGGTCCGTGGTGGTGTGTCACCAACCACAGCAGCTAACAAGCTGCAGGCTGCTCCTTCTGCTCATGGTCATTCACTCCCTGTCCCAATCACTCCCAAATCCCAGGCCTAAGGCATCATGCTGAAGCTGCTGGTTTTGTCTGTTGAGACCTACAACTGCCATCCTCCCCAGTTTCCCTGTACTTCCTATCCTCTCAGAGTTCCTCTGCACTGATCCAGTATTTTTGACAAATATATCCCTAATATATTCCCAGCCCATCTCCCAAAAATAAAAATCCAGCACCCAACAAAACAGCCTTTCAGAGCTGCCTTTGACAGCCTTGAAGGAGGTTAGCCACAACAACTCTGTCCTGTCCACACTCCCCTGCTTTCCCTCCAGCCCAAACTGCTTTCCACATGGTAAGTACACTCTCCACTCCTACCCTCAAGACTCACCTCCAACTACCTACAACCCTCCCAAAACTCATTTTTCTCATCTGCCCTGGTCTCATGGACTATGTGAAGAACAGCAGATGCCACCTACTTGCAAAGGCAAGAATTAAATTTGCTGCTGGCTGTCAAGGCTCAAGGCCAGACACCGGGGTTTGCTGCTTCCTAAGCCCTGAGTTCATTGGCACTTGGAGCTGAGGGAAATAATTGTAAGAAACACAGAGCCACAAAGAGGTTGGTGGCAATCATTCCAGACAATAGAAATTCCACAGATACAGTGCTTTATCAGTGTTCAAGGGTAATCACATGAGAAATTGTGCAGCATTAGCTAATCGCAATATAAAGGTTTAGGAGTATCAGAGAGAAACCTTGCATTAATAGTTTTATCTAAAAGTAGATCAACGTGGAACTCCCATCTACAGCAGGCACTGCATGAGACAGTTTCTATTATCTCATTTTCTTAATTACAGGAGACAGTAGAGAAAACTTAAACCTCAAACTTCCATATCTTATTTCTATATCTAATGGGAAACCCAGCACTTTGCTCTGTAGCTGAGGATCTGCACACTCAGGAAGATGCCCTCAGATTGAATTACAGTCGCAGCTGGAGTCACTAACTTAGAAGGATATTGGGTTTCCTCTGACTATTGATTCACAGAAGCACTGGCAAACCACCAGAGGCTGCAGCCATTCTGGAAAGGAAATACTCTTTGGCAGTTAGTTTACACAGAAATTATGAGACTAATTTTAAGAAATGCAGAGAAATATCTGCTAAAAAAAGGGGCTATATTCAATTACAGTCTCAACTTTTTCTTACATGCTTACTTTTTTCACCTTTACAGTAAAAATAAACCAGTGCAGGAAACTGGACATTCTTTCTAGATGTTGACAGATTTCTCACACTGAGCAGTGAGACCTCCTGGTCACATCTATCACTTCTGTCACTTTCTCCTCTGTTGTGTTCCTGGGGAGTCCAGAAGCATCACATGTTCAAAGCAAAGCACTAAATCCAGTAGTACCCTGGTGAATACACTATCAGTCTATTCCTCTGCCAGTATGTGCACTCATGATCCTCCCTTCACAGTTATGATTCTTCCTTGTCATGCAAACTGCAGCTGGAATCCTGCTGACTCAGGCATTCCATCTATAAAAGCCCTCTGACTCTCACTGCCAGAGTCACAATCCCTTCAGCTACCCCATATTCAACAGTGGGAACATATTAAGTAAGTGTGAAGACAGCTACTAACCTACCAAGCTGCAATTCTTGCCATCAAAAAGGGTCTCAGGAGACAATGAGTTGCACAAAGTGTTTTAGTAGATAAGGATAAAACCGTAGCATGTAATTATCATGCTGCAAATGACAACATTGGTAGTTAACAAGGAAACTTTTCCTGTCTTGATCTCAAAAGCCCCAAAGCCCCTTGCTCCTGCCCATAATGTGGTAAGAGGCAAGCCCATAATGTGGTGCAGGGCACAGAAGTGAGATTAAGTCATGTCAATTCAGGCAGCAAGCTTTTCCCAGTCCTCTCAACCCCACTCAAGACACATGATTATGCAAACACATACACACTCCCACAATTTGCTTTCTACAGTAACACGTCAGGTCATGGCATGTCAGCAGGCTCTCTGCTTCCCACGGAGGCCTCATGCTCCCGTCTCACAGACACTGCACCTGGTCTGGATCTTGCACAATCCCAGTTATCCACTAGCTGGTGGCAAATAATTCTGTCCTGCTTTAAAGGGGTGCATGCTGTGGTCAGTGTGCCAGAGTGCATTTGCTCTCAGGACCAGTAAATCACCGTGACAAGTTCGCAAGGCTGCCATTCTGCATTTTCTCATCTTACAGGTTTCTCTCTTTGAAGAGGAGGAAATAATGAAACCGCCTACTTATTTGGTAAAGAAATGCCAACCTTCTAAACTGCACTTTTCTTCATGCTTGAAATGGCTGAGTCTCAGCACAACGATGCACAAGAAATATTATCATTTCAAGCGTGCTCTTGAAGAGTCGGCACAAATGCCGATTCTGCAAAACCCTCCCGGTATAACCTTGTTTCAGACTGAGATGATTGTGTCCCAGAGTGGCACAAATCCCTCATTGGCCCACATTTTAAAGACAGGAGAGACTGCACTTCTGTGTGTAATCATCCCTTAACTGCACACGAAACACTTACTGGAACAGGAAATCCAAAAGTATTATCACACAACAGCAGCCCATCCTTTGAATAATCTCCTTCTTCCCATCTCTGCCACAGGGATAGGCTGGGCTCCTGAGACCAGGCTATTCCAATGGGATCCCAAATGGTCAGCATGTCCTTCAGCTCATTTCCCTGTCCCTGCTGCCATGAAACCCTGGTTCTGTTTGGTCTCACGTTCCCGGCAGCGCCTCACTGATGTTTAACGGGCTCCGAAGCTGGCTTGCTCAGCCCACAACTTTCCATGAGCTCACTCAAAAGGCAATTTTGGAGCTGAAAACAATTTCACTTACACTCCTCAGTTACCGGCTATCAAATGTACTTATTATCTCTGTAACTGCAGCAATTACAGGGCATGGTTCTGGCTGAGAGGCAAACCAGCTAGAAGAAAAATGGACAGATGTTAACTAGCACTAATCCTGCATGGTCAGACCCCACCATGGGCACTAGCAACAAAGCCCTGCATCCGGCTGTGGCCCTGTGTGCTGCCCTCCTGCCTCAGAGGGCAGCAGTCTGCAAACATGACCCCCTGGCATCACAACACAGACCATTGATAGGTGCAGTACCTGATCCACAGCCTCATGAGACTTCACCTCCTTGTCAAAAAGGGAGTTCAGATCCACAGATCTGCTGTTAACTTCCTCTGTGGTGACCTGGTGTTTGCTTCAAGTAATATTCTCTTCCTTAATCCATGTGTTAGCTCAGCTCCAGCTGCATCTGTGCCCATTTCCTCGAGTTACGCTCAGCTGTGACTCCACTTACAGGAACATGGCTACTGCTGTGAAATGGAGAGATTCATGAGATGACCTCTAAAAACAAGAGCTGTGGCACCAGAGAAAGGGTTGCCAACTAGTTGACACAGTCTTCAATTATGCTGCTATTACATTGAAACACATGTAATGTAGCTGCAGCTTTAGAAAAAAGAACCATCTCCATTTGTGAAATGAAATAAACTGAGTCCTGCCTAGGCTTGCTTTCAGATAGGGCACACACAACCATTAGGCTGTGAATGAAATTTCAAACGTTAATGCCTTATCTTGACAAGGCAGGAACAAAGGGTGCGAGGCGGTTCGAGCCACGTAGCCGCCGTGTGTTGTTGAGTCGACGCAAGTGGAGTGATGAAGGTCACTGACTGCAAAACCACGCCACCGAGGAGGCAGACACTGCTTGCATTCATCTAGCTTGCCTGGAGAACAAAATTTACCACTCTCCCTGCTCCTGATCAGTGAAGCCTCATTCTTAAACGACAGCAGGATTTTTCTGTGTATTTGTTAGTATAATAATTAATTAAATTGGAAGTTTAACTTAAGAAAAATTAAGTCTGAATTTCTTTCTTTGACCATACAAGTCTTGCAAAATTTGGCTGAAACCCTGAACATACACATGAATTTTTTATTACCACAATTTTGCCTATGTGGGAAAACCTAAGAAAGATATCTCAGTTAAGATATGGCTGAAAATGTAAAGATTAATAAACAAAGCTGAAATGCACAGAAACAATCTTTCATTTCATTAAAATCTGTTTGAGGTACTCAGCAGGCAACGGGTTCCATTTGCAATACCAATGCGCACATTTGTGAGTTTCCATCATAATGCACAGAGATAATGGATGTATTTTCTACCTAATATTTAATCTTTGCAAATTAGACATGTCTAAGTTACAATGATTAAATATTAGGTAGAAAATGATGACACAACTCCGGGCTCTAAAATACCATTTCAGAGTAGCTGTTCTCCCACATTCCTTCAAATAAAGAATGTCCACCAGTCTCCCAGCAAGTAAAAATTGCTATCCCTGCAAAGAATAGGTACTGCTTTGTTTAAAGGACATGTTTTCATGGATATGGAGATCTTGTATCCATAAAATTAACTGGACTAAGAGTTATGAGAATGAAATGCTATATGACTACAACACACAAGGCTAGTATAAAAGATGAAAGTATTTTGTCTTTACATATAATATCCAACATCCTACCAAGACACTTAACACAAGAAAGTACAATTAAGAAAGTACAATTACGAGAAAACTTAAAAAATTTGTTTATTTTCTGTGTAGATACAGCTGAATCCTGAAGTTGATGTTCTTCACCCTCATATTTTCACCCCAAAGTACAGTGACCAGGCTAAGAACAAGGACAAGACAGTCTCCTTCAGTTACAGTTCTGTACCCCTCTAGCAACTTTCTTGATATACATATATCTGGCAAATCAACAGGGAAAAAAACCAGTTGAGTTTACAGCAGATCATACATCAAAATGAAAATATCTCACAGGGCTGCACCTTGATATTTCATTAGCAATTTTAACAGCATTTCCATTAATAAATGTTTCTATCAACTGCAGTTACAGAAAGTGATGTTAATCACAGATTTAAATTAAAAATTACACATAACATGCTTTTTAAAGTTTTTATTGAGTGTAGTATTTAAACAATTTCATAAACAACTAAATCATAAAACTGTCTGTTCATGATGCTGCCAATCTTCTATTCCTCCATTTTTCCACATAGACCTTGAGAGGCTCCTATAAACAGAGTGGAATAAACAAGTTCAACCTTGTTTCAGCTGAGAAGTTACTAATTCTGAACAAAGTCTTACGTCCTGACAAAATCTATTATTCTCTGTCATGCAAAACTAGATCGGTATTGAAGTCTGTATAATTAGGAGAAATACCAGAGAGAGTGAATAAAAGGAAAAGGAAAACCTTGCCAAAAACGCATAATGAAGCTTCTATTACTAAATGCAATAATATAATCAATTTCATTTTAAAATGAAAATACTTTTTAACTTCAATCTGCAATTGTGTCAAAAAAATTGAAACGTTTTTAAAGACCAAGCTGCATTAGAGAAAAATTGAACAGGGAAATGAATCATCCCAGTGACTTGGAAAAAACACTCTTATTTTCACTAGCTACATATAAGAAACAGACATTCTATATTTTAAGTTTACAGTCCAAACAAAAATTCAGATTATAAACTATGTAAAGCTGCAGAAAAAACCCACCACAATCATTGAAAAACTAAACTAAATATTTTGCGCCAAAATTTTCTCCAACTCTTTCCAAATTAAAAATCACATTTATCATGAAGCAATATAGAGAAACAGTATATAGCCAGTCTGTACCAAATTACATAACATTTTTTATTAGAATATAAAAAGTGGTGAGAAAATTGCAATAAAAGGTTTGCTTAGAGAATGGAAAAGAGAATGTCTTCAAAATCTGCTTAGCAAAAATGGTACTGGTAAACTATTAGTCAAAGGAATGATGCAGAACTATTTGCAATCTTCACAGATTTAATATCATGCTGTTTGTCACCCTCAAGTAATATGTGTTTGCACAGTTGCACAGGTATCTTGGCATGGCAGCTAGAAGCAAAACTGCAACAGAAAAATAATTCCTGCAGTTCTAAAATTTCATCTTACTAGCTCAGCAACTTATACTAGACACAAAACACTAATTAAAGAAAACTAGAAGCCATTAATTGTTACTGAAGCACAATTTCTGCACGCCTTTTCAAGTCCAATTGCTTNATCTTTGCAAATTAGACATGTCTAAGTTACAATGATTAAATATTAGGTAGAAAATGATGACACAACTCCGGGCTCTAAAATACCATTTCAGAGTAGCTGTTCTCCCACATTCCTTCAAATAAAGAATGTCCACCAGTCTCCCAGCAAGTAAAAATTGCTATCCCTGCAAAGAATAGGTACTGCTTTGTTTAAAGGACATGTTTTCATGGATATGGAGATCTTGTATCCATAAAATTAACTGGACTAAGAGTTATGAGAATGAAATGCTATATGACTACAACACACAAGGCTAGTATAAAAGATGAAAGTATTTTGTCTTTACATATAATATCCAACATCCTACCAAGACACTTAACACAAGAAAGTACAATTAAGAAAGTACAATTACGAGAAAACTTAAAAAATTTGTTTATTTTCTGTGTAGATACAGCTGAATCCTGAAGTTGATGTTCTTCACCCTCATATTTTCACCCCAAAGTACAGTGACCAGGCTAAGAACAAGGACAAGACAGTCTCCTTCAGTTACAGTTCTGTACCCCTCTAGCAACTTTCTTGATATACATATATCTGGCAAATCAACAGGGAAAAAAACCAGTTGAGTTTACAGCAGATCATACATCAAAATGAAAATATCTCACAGGGCTGCACCTTGATATTTCATTAGCAATTTTAACAGCATTTCCATTAATAAATGTTTCTATCAACTGCAGTTACAGAAAGTGATGTTAATCACAGATTTAAATTAAAAATTACACATAACATGCTTTTTAAAGTTTTTATTGAGTGTAGTATTTAAACAATTTCATAAACAACTAAATCATAAAACTGTCTGTTCATGATGCTGCCAATCTTCTATTCCTCCATTTTTCCACATAGACCTTGAGAGGCTCCTATAAACAGAGTGGAATAAACAAGTTCAACCTTGTTTCAGCTGAGAAGTTACTAATTCTGAACAAAGTCTTACGTCCTGACAAAATCTATTATTCTCTGTCATGCAAAACTAGATCGGTATTGAAGTCTGTATAATTAGGAGAAATACCAGAGAGAGTGAATAAAAGGAAAAGGAAAACCTTGCCAAAAACGCATAATGAAGCTTCTATTACTAAATGCAATAATATAATCAATTTCATTTTAAAATGAAAATACTTTTTAACTTCAATCTGCAATTGTGTCAAAAAAATTGAAACGTTTTTAAAGACCAAGCTGCATTAGAGAAAAATTGAACAGGGAAATGAATCATCCCAGTGACTTGGAAAAAACACTCTTATTTTCACTAGCTACATATAAGAAACAGACATTCTATATTTTAAGTTTACAGTCCAAACAAAAATTCAGATTATAAACTATGTAAAGCTGCAGAAAAAACCCACCACAATCATTGAAAAACTAAACTAAATATTTTGCGCCAAAATTTTCTCCAACTCTTTCCAAATTAAAAATCACATTTATCATGAAGCAATATAGAGAAACAGTATATAGCCAGTCTGTACCAAATTACATAACATTTTTTATTAGAATATAAAAAGTGGTGAGAAAATTGCAATAAAAGGTTTGCTTAGAGAATGGAAAAGAGAATGTCTTCAAAATCTGCTTAGCAAAAATGGTACTGGTAAACTATTAGTCAAAGGAATGATGCAGAACTATTTGCAATCTTCACAGATTTAATATCATGCTGTTTGTCACCCTCAAGTAATATGTGTTTGCACAGTTGCACAGGTATCTTGGCATGGCAGCTAGAAGCAAAACTGCAACAGAAAAATAATTCCTGCAGTTCTAAAATTTCATCTTACTAGCTCAGCAACTTATACTAGACACAAAACACTAATTAAAGAAAACTAGAAGCCATTAATTGTTACTGAAGCACAATTTCTGCACGCCTTTTCAAGTCCAATTGCTTAGAAAAATGCCCCAAGGAGATTTGATAAAGGTACACCTGTAGATGAGTGCCTGATAAGGAGGCAGTTTAAATATCACAAGCCCCAAGGGGTTTTATTTCCTCAAGTCAAATCCAATGCAAGATTACCACAGCTCCCACAATACCCAGGACTTCACACATTACCTCCTTTGAGGAATCTCTGCAGAGACCTAGTCCCTATGTAATTATCCATGCAATTTGTTTTATTAATATTGAACATACACAAGTCTGCAGCTCTATTTCTTAATTAGGAAATACTCACAGGGGGTTCAGTGAAAGGGACAGGCTCTCCTACTTTCTTCAGAAAAGTTGCTAAAGATTTCAAAGCGATCTCGTGCAGCTCTACATTCTTCGCTTTTGCTTTCTCATACGTAGCCTTTACAGAAGCAACATCCCCATCCAATTCTGAGGAAAAAAATAGAACCCAAAAAATCTCAGCGGTTACTTGTTTCTCTTTCCACCTGTTTTCACTCATGCTTAACCATCGACTGCTGCTCAGACATTTGCTTGAGAAGCATTGGGATGAAACTGAAGCGACCCCTGACAGTTTCACTGCTGTCCCCAGGGTCCTAGAAGCAGTACAACAGTTCCTAGCACCTTGTAAACACCAAGGAAGCCATCATGTCCAGTTAAATTCATTCTGTTGCCTGGGAGGGAGAACACAAACACCTGCAGTATGGGAGCTGTCTCAGGTTTTACTTGTTCACATTTGGAAACATCATCTTCGCAACCACAGGAGCTATAAAAGCAATGGCTCATAAAGGATAAAAAAAGCTTTGTGCAGAAATGGATAGCCTGTGTCCCTTTCTCATGAGAAAGAGCTTCCCACTCACATCTGGCAAGTGGCTGAGCTCCTTTTTTCATGTGGGAGGCTACTGCAAAACCTGCATGAAATGACAGCTTAATGAAAGCATAGCAATTGTTAACTTTCCACAACTTTAAAATAGATTTATTGTATGGGAAACACCAACAAAAAGAGCTAATACTTAGATTGCATTTAATGGACCACACAATCGTGATTTTACATATTTCTTTTTTCTAAAAGGTATACAGCAAAGGATTGTGCATCTCACCAGACTGAAGGAAAGCTAGCCCTGGCAGTGGATCTCATCTCAGGACAAGGACAGGAGTAAAGGTCCTTTTATTTGTTCCATCATGGATGCCTGACAGATGATCAAGCTTCTTTCAGCTGTGATCTATGTTCTACTATATCATTGCTAAACACAAAACAATTATAATTCTATTTGCCCATTTTTTTGTTAATTAGAAACAGTTACCAACTGTGGTAATAACCATCCTCTGCCACGTTTCATAGCCTTTTCTAATTAAAAATAACAATGGCCTGAAAGGAGAAAATTTTTGAGTGAAGAAATTAATGTTAATACAGGGTTGGATTTGGTGCAAAACAAGAAAGCATGTTTGAAAGCTTACTACTAACTTTAAAATTAAAAAAACCCACTAACTTTGATTTAAAAGATCTTATTTCTACCCCTCATGGCTAGAGCACAATCTAAGCCTTCTCATTTTCAGTTGTGCTAAATATTTTGCTGATGATTCCTTTAATGGTCAAATGATCAATGTCTCATGCAGGTAAGATGCTTGCACAGAATAACCTGGGAACAGCTTTTAAAACTCTTCATGCTGGTACTGAGTGTCTCCTCTAGAACCTGCTAGGAACCAGGTACATCTCTGCCTGAAGAGAGTAGCAAGCATCTGTTCATACAGAGTGTAGCTTCCCGTTCAATACACTCCAACCACTGTTGTGGGTGTAGCAGGGCAAGTGGCTGATTCTCTGCAATCTCTTTATGGAACTGCTATACCATCATGCAGTTAGGAAGGATAGTGAAAAGCTTAGCTTACTTACAGAATTTTTACTAAAGTAAAGGCAGCAGAGGACTAATGACAGCATAAAGCACCAAGTACAGTGCTGGTGACAAAAGGGCAATTTTTTGTTTTATGAAAACATGTTAAAAAACTTACCCTGCTGTGAACCTGAACCTGTCTGTTACAGGGCTAAACAATTTTGGTAGTGATTGCTCTTTGCAATATTACTAAGCAAGCAAATTTTCTAAGTTAGATAACACATCACAGCACTTTACAACTTGATTCAAATAAGTACGTTTGTATTCCTTTAACACCATATCTTGGATTTGTGTTTGAAGTGTTTTACCTAATTATTCCTATTTATCTCCTCTGTGATAGACTGGCACGCAAAGGCTTCTGTCCTTGTTCCTTTTTGCTTGTAACACGTGTGAA
>WBNQ01033958.1:0-11962 GCA_013401375.1 Spizella passerina | reverse complement strand
TAATTTTATGAATTCACTTGCAGGTTTATCCATGTAACATCACAATATAATTTTTCTCTTCAGCATTTTCTTACTCCATACAACATGAGCTAAATATAAAAAGAAAACTTGTAGTTCTTCTTACACACAATATACCAACTTGAGAAGGAAAAATTCTTTTGTACACCTTTTTTATTTACTTAAAAGTAAAATAAGTTTTCAGCTAACCCTTTGGGTAACATATCACAAAACAATAAATCTTCCACAAAATGATTATATGATAATGTCATTCTGTAAGCATCTTAATTTGAGGTTTTACGTCATGAGTGGAAACTACTGCATCAAAAATTCTTCAAGAACTCTTCTCTGAAGCTTCTGTATGCTGAATTTCCCTAAAGTAATCCCAGATGAAACCCCCATTCCTAACAACAGTGGATTTTAGAGAAAGCATGATGTGGTGGTCTTGAGAATAGTATTGACCTATTTCATAACTACTTTAGTTTTTGTTAAATGCTCTAACAGATGCAGTATCTGTCAAGAGTACTTCATTTAAAATTTATTATGCTGAATATATCCAGTTGTACCAGTATGGTCATATTTAGACATAGATGATTTGGTTTAATACTATTTACTTCATAAAATTAAGCATGCCTTTAGTTTATTAAAATTATTCCATTTATACTATTTTCTTTCAGTATTAAGTATTTTATGTCAGTTATTTAAAAAAAAAAGGAAGTAAAAAAAATCAAATAAGAAAATGTTAGGTTTCAGGCTAGAATTCACATGAATTTAATTGTAATTATCAATAATGAATCACTCAAAACTTTTGGAAAAGCTGTATAAAGATAGATCTGAGTATTAAGATCTCAGGAATTTAAATATTAACTCAAATTCTTTAAAGACATCCTGAACGCTTGTTCAGGTCTCAGAACACCAAAGTTATTGAGCGTTTTGACAGCAATTTTAATGGATGTAAGAAAAAGCTGTCAATTTATGACTCATCTCAAACAATATTAGCACTGTATTTTAAACTTAAAAATACTAGTTGAACAAGAGAAAACACAAGGTTTAGGAAGAGAAAAGATTAAAGTTCTTGTGCTAACAGAATACACATGAACTCATATTACCCAAGAGGTAGACACTGCTACATGCTTCCAAAGCCAGTGAAAGCAAAACAATCACTCCCAAAATAGATGAAAAATAGATGAGATGGAGGAAATATTATGTCATAACTCAAAATATAGTGATTGATTTGTGTGAGGAAAATTCACTAGACAGGCATCTTAGAGATTTCTCAATGTCACCAAAAGCACCAGCTCTCCAGATCCAGAATATCTTCCAGAGCAATACACAGTCTCCAATGGCCAGGAGGATGGTTGGAACAGGAGCGAACAGTGGGCCCTGAGGTATGGAATTAATTACCAACAGAATAAACAAACCAAATTAAACAGTGAATAAGTTACCTTCTCGACCATCTGCTGCCATCATCCTCAAACAGCAAATTAATTCAAGAATAAAATACTTGGCAAAAACCAGCCTGTCGATGCAACAGATGAATATTGCTCGTACACCTATGTAATTGCTGCAGGACAGGATTTGCCAGGTACTGATTTGTGTCTTGTTTTGTTTATGGCTTTTCCTTTTACTTAAAAAGCAATAAAGAAAAAAATCAGCTGTAATTTTACAGCTATTAGGTATCAACCTTTTAAAATGTAGCAACAAAACATTCCAGCTGTTCCACCTATTGTTAGATTAACAATCCATATGCTCATGGCTGATGTTTAAAGCTGGAGGCTTCTAGATATTGATATAATGGAAACCTGCAGTTATAGGCAATAAATTATTTCAATGATTTTGTTTCCCTATTATTTTTAAAGCATTGTAACTGATACAGAAACCTGGACCCTATGAAGTTAAAATTAAAGGGGATACAAAAGCTGAAAATAAAGTCAGTACCCAATAGAAACTTACTGTTATATATAGGTCTTTCTTATGGTTTGGCAACTAAAGATCTTGATTAGCAGAGGTTTGGTCTTCTCTTGGTTTTGCATCCTCTTCCAGCACTCAGGGTCAAGGCTGTGTTCAACTACTGTCCTGTTCTGAACTTTTCCAAAGAATTTTATATCTACTCTCCTGGTTTTTGTGAAAAATCTAAAATATTACATAAATTTGCTGCAGAAGTCATTCTTCAAAGTACAACTAGAAACAAAGTAAAAATGCATAAAATTTGCTTATTTTTGGCAAGAAAAAGGAAAAAAAATGAGCTGAAGCTAGATATTATTCAAAAAAATCCCCAGTGAATATTACAGACCATTCTTTTAGATAACTGGTTTTACAAAACTTTATATAACTGTCCTACCCAAAAATCACTCCTCCTCCTCTTATTTCTGCAATTTGAAAAGGAAAATATCTAATTCATCACCCTGACATTAGATTCATCATCACATTTTCTATTAAATATTCACTCTTTTTTTGCTACATTGCACGGATAATTATAAAGTCATTACTGAATCAGAAACACCTAAATGTAGAGCAAAATTGTTGAAACAACACAGCTGTACATCCATAAAATGATGGTAGATTTTTTCAGTTCTAATAAACATTTAAGAATGATAACAGAACTCTCCAAATGGACCCCACTGTAAATGTAAGAAATATTTTGTCTAAACTAGAAAGAAAGCTCCTGTCTTCCCCTCTCCTCTTCCTGACGGATTAAATATCCAGATTCCTCGGAGCCCATACTGTCACATTTTCATGACATTAATTTTTACAATAATTTAGATAACATAATAATCTTGGTGTGATGATTATTCTATTGTGAAGAAATCTTAGTACCAATTAGATCTGTGATAAATATTAAAATTTATTTTTAAGTAAGAACAATGAAGGGATAAGTTTGCATTTCCAGCCTCATTGCCCAAATTTTAGTTTTGGTACAGTGGAGAACTGAATCCAGTGGAGCAAGGAAAACAAGATGAAATCAAAAGGCATGATATGAAAATGCTATGATACTAATGGCTATAGCAAGGTAAAAAACAGATATTGAACAGTGAGAATTTAATACTGATATATTTAAATTCTACAACAGTGAATTAGTTTTGCTATAATTTCTGTTACTGTAATGAGTAACCTCATCACTGCTTCTTACTTTCTAAGTGTTGCTACTTTCTAAAATATTCTGAGAAAATATGAAGACACATGCTCTAAAAGAAAGAAAATCTTGGGAAAAAGAAAAGTAAACTATTCTAGAGACTTTTCTTCCATTTTTAGAAGTATTTATAAATAAGGTGCACGGTAACACCATGCATATAGGCCATAATAATAAATACATGCTCATATATTGTCTCTCTTACTTGGAAATGTTTGCTCTACCATGTATGTGGGAGAGTGTTGAGCCATCAAAGTGGAACATTCTAGTTAGATTTGTATCAATATGCTTCAGCGCCATAGTTTCTCCACTGAGACTGAATATTTTAGGAATGTGGGGAAAGGCAGAAGTAAATTGACTTTTTATGAGGACAGTAAACTGATATTTAAGAGGGGGAGCTTAGGACACTGTTTTCCCTCCTCACCTTTTCCTCATTGTGACATATAACCATTCTGACATTTAATGCAGTGCTTGTCCAAAGCAATTCAACTTCAACAGCATTGCAGAAAAATACCAGTGTGAACTGGAAAATCATCTGCTGTGAATAATTGGCAACTAGTTGGCACTTACTTGTTTAAAAATATAATTTCCCATATTTCCATTGGCACTATTTTCACTCCTATGAGGTTTTATTGAAAATATGAAAAAGCATTGAAAATATGAAAATAGCTTTCTAGTTTTCATGCTATTTTCATTCCCATCGTTGACCTGATGAACTGGTCTCATTTCATGGCTCGCTTTTTTTATCAATAGTTAAATTTCTTTTACAAATATTGGTCAAATGTATGTATGTTAACATAAGCCTGGATTTGCTTGTGATTCCAGTGGGAGTAGGCCCTAACAGATAAAGGAGATTTTGACCCTCACATACTAAGTACTTACTCTGTTTTTTAAGTAGCAGATGCTTTTTCCAGTGTATGAGATAGTAAACTGTCTCTTGATATAAATTTTCTCGCAGTTTGCCAGGTCAGAGCCAAGAATTTTGAGTGGAGAGAATTTTATTACAATGGTAGCTGCTGAAGGGAGATTGCATTTGACCAAGTTAGTCATTCTGGTTACACTTCTGAAATTAAGGTCGACATTTGTCATTTTGGGGTAAATAAAACTTTATAAGAAACAATGACTCAGTTGCTTATAGAAAAAAATGAAATTGAGATAAGACAGCTGAATTCATATTACAGTGTTAAGTAGTATTTTGTACATTAATTTTAAAAGCATTTTAGCCTGTTAGTGGCAGGTATTTTATGTCAAATATCCCTTTTATCAGATTTTCTCCAACTGACGTTTCTCCAAAGTATTTTGTAAATGAAACACAAGGACGTTCTGGGGATAAGAAAATCAATCCACAATTATTTTTTTGATGAACTGTACACTGTGTGAATTTTTTCTTCTTTTTTTCTGAAGGAAGCCAAGGAGCAGATAATGTTTCANGGTGAAGGCCATGGTGAAGCAGCTGTGTCCCTGCTGCCCAGGGAGGTCAATGATGCAGCAGATGTGCACCTGCAGTCTTCAGGGGACCCTACACTGAGGATGCATCCAAAATAGGCTGTGACCCTGTGGGAAACCCACGCCAGAGCAGGTTCCTAGCAGAACCTGCAAACCCATGGAAAGTATAGCCCATGCTGGAGCAGGGTGGCTGGTGGGACTTGTGAACCCGCGGGGGACCTATGCTGGAGCAGTGTGTGTCTGAAGCACTGCAGCCCATGGGAAAGACCTGTGCCGGAGCAGCTTGTGAAAAACTGTCTTCCAGAGGAGGGACCCCATGCTAGAACAGGGAAACAGTATGAAGAGAAAGGTGTGGCAGACGATGTGTAATGAACTGATCTCAACTCCCATTCTTCATTCCCCTGCACCACAGGAGGGGAGGAGGTAGAGAAATTGAGAATGAAGTTGAGCCTGGAAAGAAGGGAGGGATAAGAGGGAGGTGTTTGAAGGTTTGGTTTTATTTCTTATTACCCTGCTCAGATTTGATTGGTAATAAATATTCCCTGGTATATTTGTTTGGTATATATCTGAGGGAATATTTATTACCAATCAAATATATAACATATATATATTTGATTGGTAATAAATATTCCCTCAGATCCCTGACCTGAGTCTGTTTTGCATGTGATGATAATGGGTGACTGATGTCCCTCTGTCCTTTATCTTGGCCCAAAAGCTTTTGGTTGCATTTTCTCTTCTATTTCCTGCTTAGGAAGTAAGGGATAACAGCTTTGGTGGGCACCTGACATCCAGATGGGGTCAACCCACCACAAAGATCAAGTGCAGAAGTGATTGGAAGGACATGTACGAACCTAAGAGATGTTGAATGTTACTTCTTTGTGCTAAAATTAGTTAATGAACAAGAAAAATTTGTAATATATTTGTGTTACTGCTGTCAGAGAAGACTGATATTTTATAGCCATTCTTTTATAACATTTTCTTCTCAGAAGCATATAAATTCTATTTTAATCATGACCATAAATGCATATTCATATATTTATAAGCAATCATAATTCTATATTTAGATATATGCAAAAAAGGAAAAAGACAATTTAAAATCTCCATTTCTTGGTCCCTCTGAGTTGCAGTTCTTTCTCTTAGATAAGCATACATCTGTAGGGAATGTATTCAATTTTCATTGCCACTGATTATTTAAAGCTTAGTTATGGGCAAAAATGGTTATAACACCTACATTGCTTTCAGGTATTTTAAGAGACAAAAGTTTTCTTATTTCAGTTGAGTCTGTAATGTTATTAACGAGAAAACCTTTAATTGCAAAATACATTGCATACAAATGTTGGATGAACCTGTGATGCTTCTTTGAACTGATATGTTCTGTTAAGAAACTATTGATTTTGAACTTGATAATTCACCCAGAAAAATTGAGAGAAACAATAGGACTGAAAAACATTTAATTTTTTAGTAACTCTAAAATAATACTTTTGTATCAAAGCAGTTTTTGTTTCAAATATCAGTATAATGGTCCTGCTGTACTATTTATGGCTCAACAATTGTTATTTCACTCACATACATTTATAAAGAACTAGAAAAATCTATTCTTGTTTATGCCATAATTGCCTCTTGTTTATTGAACAGCTTTTCCTCAGTATGTGAACATTAAATAAGCATAAAATCTTTGCTCACAATTTACAGAGAATGTTTGGATAAAAGAGTGCAATTTAGCATTAACTAAAAAAAATCGGCAGATATGCAAGTGTTTCTTTCCATGTGCCTTTATGCTTGCTGATGGTGGGTGGCACATGGATTTACTTCCTAAGTTTAATCTTTCAGATGTTGTGACTTATGACTTGTATTATGTCTTTGTTGCATTAGTTCTTTTTATTTTGCAAAGAAAATTTTATATACCTACAAGTTTTACAATCCAGGTAATTAAACATATTTTATTTAGAATATAGAATATTTTATATTTTATTTAGATATATTTTATTTTATATTTGTAATATAATAAAATATATTTAGAATGCAGAAAAGTGAAAATTTGATCTAATTCACAAAGCTGCAAGGAAGAAGAAATATTCAAATAGAGTATTGAAATTTCCATGTAGACATGTAGCCAGGGACACAGTCAAAAAAGATAAACCTTCATTAGGGTGATAACTTTGATCTATGAGATGAAACCAGAATGAAAAATACACAGCCCTTTCAGCAAAGTGAACTCACAGCAAAGATTATAACCAAGATAAATTTCATTCCACCCGAAAGACCAATACAATGTATGTTTTCAAGGAGTTCTTCTTTAGAGCTCTTTTATAGAAATAGAACTATTAAAATTCCATGGAAAATTATGCTTTTACAGACTAACTCTTTACTTGGGAACTATGTATTAACAAACTCTCCAGAAGACGACAAATATACGCAAGTGAGTAGGAGAAAAACTAGACTTGGCTATATACTTATTCAGAATGTTAAATCTATTGTCAACAAATGTATTTCAACATTATCACTGGAAAAGTATTGTCACTGAGAAAACAAATACTTTTCAGAGTTCAGTTCCATGCTATTTTTAGCAGCCAGTTCATATTTTTTTGAGCACTCATCAAGTACTCGTTTGCCAGTAAGTCATGTAACACTTCAGGACTGAATGAACAGCAGTGTTGCAACATACAAGCAGGCCTTCATTTCCAAATTCCTGTCCTAATACCTTTCTGAGATCACCTTATTTGCCTTGTTTTCAATCCTCGGAGTGCAGGCTGTGGTGATCCTGGCTGGCAGAGCCCTGTGCCTGGAGGAGTGAGCGCTGCAGAGCACAGACAGCTTGAGCCATGGCAGACAGTGCTGTGCCACACGGACACTGTGCAGCACTGCGCCATGGGACAAGCTCAACCAGCTCACCAAAAAAGGACAGCCCCCAGGCAGCTTCTCCTCAGCACTAGTGATTATACCTCCCCCTTGATCTTGCCTTTATATAACAGTGCATCATGAAGTTCTTTTGGGGACATTTATGTTTGACTGCACAGAGTTTCCTCATAAGAAAATAGTTTGAAAGACCAAAATGAGAGAGTTCCTGCTATGAAGAGGGTCTGCATGGCTTGCTGCCTCTGGGTCAGAGTCCCATTTGATGTT
Organism: Spizella passerina; assembly: GCA_013401375.1. Lineage (NCBI taxonomy): Eukaryota > Metazoa > Chordata > Aves > Passeriformes > Passerellidae > Spizella > Spizella passerina. The sequence continues at coordinate 4,266 of WBNQ01033958.1, read as the reverse complement.
ACATTACTTGGGGCCCCCAGCTCTAAGGGGAAATAAGATTATCCATGCTGTTCTCTTTCAGCATTAAATTTAATGAAAAGTTTTCAATAAGACTTTAGATGGTATAAGTGCCTTTTTTTACATGGATCACAATGGATCAGCACCTCCTGGGGAAAAACAGGCCCACCTAGACTTTTTCTTATAGTGCTTCAAAATGTGAGTGCCTGTAGGCTGTCCTTTGTCTTTTCCTGCAAAATTTTGAAAGACCTGGGTCAGTAGAAGATTTTCTGATCAGAGTCCAGGTGAGCAATCTTGGGCTTATTTGGTTTGTAATGATGTCCTGGCAAAGCAGAGCTATTCTTATGCCTGCAATAAAGATTATTGTTTTCATTAAAATTTCCAACTAATTGTTTTTTTCTCTTATAAAACATTTTCAAAGTCAAAGCTGAACCTGTGCTTGGCATGGGTTATATTCACAAAATAAATAACTGGATAGTTTATCTCACATTCATTACATAAACCGTGTTCCAGGCCTAATTAAAACTGTCATAACCACCTGTTATAAAGGGCTTGCACAAATTGATAAACAAACCACAGTGGCCTGGTTTCATCCCACCAAGCTCCTGGAATCTCAGTCATACTGCTAATTTAAAATTTCGCCAGTTGTGACTCCCTTTTAATCAGTGGAGAGAGAACTGAGAGAAAAGGACATCTCTTCAGAGGAAAAGACACAGCTTAGGTGGAACAAGACAAAGGCACTGAGACTCGGAGTTGCATTCACACCAAGGATGTAGTTACAGTAGTATGAACGGGCAGCTTTCCCTAGAGTACCAGAAATGCCTATGGAACTGGGTGCCTACAGGATTCAAAACTACAATCAGATGAAGTATTTCTGGAGTCCATTGGCTAAATTTGTTGCTGTAAAAAAGACTGTCTCCTCCAAGTGGGAGAACCCGTGTTTAGAGAGCTCTGAGAAGTGAGAAGGCCAGAGGTGTCTTGAATAGAGAAGCCACTCCCACATCTCCACCATTCTGGATAGTGCCATAACTATCAGCTTTCAATGTAGAAGGATTGTATATTCAACTAGGATTTATAAAGCAGTTACATTACATATTATTTCTGTGTTTCATGTAAAAAAGTAGAATGGAATGGAGGGAGAGAAATATGCGAATGGGTGGAGAGGCAGAATATTTTAATGAAAAAAGTACTGCATTTCAGAACCTCTTCTTAAAAATTGGTTATAAAAATTGATAGATCAAACTGTAAAGTTTGAAAATTCTCTCCCTACTGATGTCCTTCTGATAAATGAGAATTCAGGTGTTCTTGGGCAGCACCAAAAGTTGTTTTCAGCAGCTTTGGTGATTAATTTAACTATCAACTTGTCTATCTGAAGGTAAAACTAGTCCTTCATATGGAATCAAAGGGAACAGGAGATGAATAACCATGTATGCTGCATGTTGCACTGCACACCAATGATTTCAGCATTTAATATTCTCTTTCCATACACGTAGCTGATATTTAGAATTTTCAAATTAAATAGGTACCAGATTGTAAGTATTTTTTTGCCTGTGAAAATTTTAGCAAATGGAAATTTTTTGCTAAAAATATTTATCCAGGGAATTCTCACAGGAAATAAAAATATTCTGGTTTTGTTCACACCAACACATTTCCTCTTCCAGACCATAATCATTAGGAAGCTAGCACAACATACGTGACAACTGTGACTGACTCGTCCATCCCTAAGATGGAATTTGTCTGCATAATGTTGTGGTAAATGCTCCTGAATTAGATATATATATGCAGAATTGGTGGTGCCCAAGCCATTCATGAACAGGAAAAGGCTAATCATTTGAACTAAAATATTCCTACAGCTGAAGACGTAATTTAATTTTCAGGTTGCTATTTAATTACTGTTGCAAACAATTAAGGAAATTCATCTGAAGGATACCATGTGTAAGTCTATTATAGTGGATGGAAAGCATTACATGTATAGCTGACTTTTCAAAGGTATTGGGAATCTTTGGGAAATTTCACTGGAGTGAGTGTACATCCTGAATTAATTCAGTTTCAGTCTGTGTAAATAGATTTACAAGTTCTAGATGAATATATGTTGATGTTAAAAACCCTTTGTTTTCCAGATAAATTTTAGCTTTGTTCAGGGTCTTGTCACATTTGACTTTTAATTTGACTTGAGAAATTTCCAAGGGCAAAAGAGGGGTGAATTTGTTGATTCATAAAGTACCCTTATTTCTTTAGAGGTGGAAGGAATTTTGTGGAAAATGAGTCTGAGGTGGCTCAGCAAAAACACGAATTGCATCAATTGTACCCTTCCTGTGGATATGTTGTTACTAATGTATTTGTTTAGCCGATAGTAGAGCAAAACTTTTTAATGCTGGTGTCTAGAGATGATCCCTGCTCCATAATATATCAAATATTTTGCTGGACTTTCATGCAGTGACTTCAATAACAGGACAAGAATTTTCAGACAATAGCACAATATACTTCATCCCTCCAGTTTACCTTATCCTGTCAATTCAGAATTATTTTTGTGGAAGGCACACCTGGATTTCAATGTAAGCAATTTTTCATAGCATTCTGAGACTGTAGAAAGAAAAACTTTGAAGTACATGAAAAGGGAGGAAAATATTTCCCTTAAGAGGTTACTTCTAGAAAGGAAAACATGTCAAGAAGTCTTGTCTCCAGTCAGAGGCTTTGCCATAATTAATATTAAGGAAATATCTAGATATTCCTGATGCCACTAAACCTCAGAGTTGTTCTCTATGAACCTCAAAGGATAGGAAGGACAAATCCCAGCAGAAAAACAGAATTGCAGCTGAGGCTATTGACATTTTGACACACAGTGCTAGTGAGGGACTTAGTACAGCTGCTGAAATACCTGATTTCTGAAATATCTGCAGATCTGAGTGTTGCAGTGCATTCTGGCTTATTTTTTATGATACCATGGATATATGTAGCAAATTATTCGTACAGAGGCAGCATTCTATTTTTTTTACCCTTTTTGTTTTAAAATGTTTTCCTAGCTTGCTGTGCATCATACGTGCTGTAGGCTTATATATTAGGTTGCTGTAGCATTTCTGTCAGTATCCAAAGATGATTAAATTCAAATTGTTTTGGACTTTGGTCTTTACAAGCTTGCTCTTTATCTATGTTCACTAGAAATTGCTTTTAACTGTTCTGCTGAGCCATTCTTCCTCTCAAGTAAACACCTGAAAGGGTTTACTTAAAATAGTCAATAAAAGCAATTGACCTTTTTGCCTGTCTTTAAATGTAATACTTACCTCTTTTTTTGAAAAGACAAAAATTTGATTGCTTAACTTTATTGAATTCTATTTGCTATTGGGGAGACTTAAATCATTTATTTCCTCTTACAGTCTGTTATTTTTCGTGTGGACAAACAAAGGAGAATGAATTTTTGGTCTTAATACGGAAGTGATCTCAAGCAAGATTGTCTATCCAACTGTAGCTACCAAACTCTGTATTCTATGAATGAGTAAATAAATAAATATGGTGAATAGACATTAACAGATATGCCAGATATCTGTATGGTGTGCCAACTATTGAAGTGTTTAACTCACTTGATTAGAACTTGAAAATCAGAACATTTTGAATTTGAGTACCCTAGTCACTGACAAAAAGTTAATGTCCTATCATTTCAAAAGGAAACAGCTTCACAGTGGAGAGACTTCCTCACTGAGATAAATTGAATTTTTCAGATACATTATTTTATTCATACCTACTTCCAATAAAAAAAAAAAGGATATATTTAATTTTAATGGGGAAAAAACCCTGTAAGGCAAAAAGCACTCCAATTCCCTTGTGGCACCTCAGCCACTAGTGAGTGACAATTGCATGCCTTCTTATATTTTACTGTTGTATAGTCAATCATCCAGCAGCTTGATACAGATCTATAGGATCACTTATATGTCTTAAAATTACTGATATTCAGAAATTAATGTAAGTTGAACCTTAGTTAATGTCCAGATGAATAACTTGGCCAGATCAGAAAAACAGTGTGATTATGATAGCTTCATTCCAGTGATCTGATATAATACATCCAAGTCTAAGTCCTTATCTTCAAAAACAGTTCAGATACTTCAGATCTGACCATGGAAGAGGAGGCAGGGAATCCTATTGAAGAGAAGAAACTAGTATGCCTTTTCTTTGTATAATCTCTGTGATTCTACTGACCCACCAAGGGAACAGGTAGATTGACAAGCATGGGGTTGTTAGACCCTGATTTGGCTTCTTTCTGAAATTAAATTTCTA